>VMRN01000020.1:7383488-7420781 GCA_010277015.1 Poeciliopsis turrubarensis | reverse complement strand
CACAGAGCAAACAATAAAACATTATGTAACGGCTAAACCACACTTACAAACAGTGTTTACAGATATAATTACATCAGCCCAAAGGAAACCAGATACTATAACGCACTATTAATTATTGAATAAAAGAAAAATATGAATTGCTTTCATTTTATAATTTTTCAATACTTGTTTAAGGTTAAAAGATAGAAATCAGACAAACGTTTTAAAAGGAGAACAAAAATTCTAAGTTATAATCATCGAACTGTAAATCATCACATTCTCCTTCAACGCCTACTTACAAGGTGTGTTGACGCTGCACATCTCGATGGTGCACGCCACGTGTCCAGCTGCTCGGCCCTCTGGGTCTACGAAGGTCCGCTCCTCCCCGGTAACCAGGTCACACGGCACACCCTGCAGCACAGGCACACGTACAACACGAACAGCCGTTCATATCAAACGTCACCATCAGAATGTGTAAACGCACACAAAGGAAGCTGGAATATTCTTTGGAGACACTTTTGTTGTTGTGCAAGCTTTAAAGGCAACCTGTGAAACTTCCTTCAACACGTTAAGATCGAATAAAAAAAAGTTAGCAGGCAAAACCTGGAAACTCTGGTCGGGTTGCTAGGTAATGAGACAGTGCCTGCTGATTATTTATGATTTTATGTTGGGAAAGATTTTTAATTGCTCATTCTCCAGACACCAAGACATTAAGTTATTGCCAGAAAATAACGGAGTGTTTTTATAAAACACTCCGTTATAAGTGTTTTATAAAAACATAAGTGCTTGGACTCTTTCTAGAGGCGTAGAGACTCAAATGGGAGCATAAAAACAAAGATTACTGTTTGATCGAGGCAGCGAGGATGTTTTGAATCGTTCTTTTACTACTTAATGTTTTCGTAACATCCGTTAAATGAACATGCAACGCATGCAGACATCTCCACTTGTTTGCGCGTGTTAGGGTTAACATTTAGATTTTAGCTCCAATCCAAATGTTGCCACTGAGATTGTATACGTGAAATAGAGCCAACGCTTCAAATAAACAGTTTTTCAACTGCGACGAAAAAAAAAAAAAGAAATGGACGCACAGCGCTGTTGCTCTTCTCAAAGATTTCGTGGGCGAGAAGTTTCAGGGGACCACAGTAGACCCCAGACTTAGCCGCCAGGTAGCGCTGGATGGCATGGTAGGTTTTCCCGCTGTTAGTGGGTCCAGAGTGAAAGATCACCTTCCTCTGGATGGCTCGGGCCTCAGGGTACCTGGTATAAACACAGAACATTCAGCTCTTTAACTAGTGTAACTTTCTGGATTTGATGTGATGAACTAAGCAGTAGTGCATCATTTGGATGTGGAAGGAAAATAATACATGGTCTCCAAAATGTGCTGCGCTTGTTGCATGTATTTCCATTCAACCACCCTTTTTTCGGAACAGTCTTTTGCTGCAATTTTAGCTGCAAGCCTGTAGAATATGTTGCCACAGACATTTAGATGCACTGCTCTTTCGAAAATACCTCAAACTAAGTTGGTCTGAAGGGAGAGGATCAGTGGACTTTGAATTTCCAGGCCTTGACAAAAAACCTCAGTCATTTATAACCCCAAGTCCAGCAAACTGAAACCTGCTTATTGGTGCAGTTGTTACCATACCTTTTCAAAATTAACATCTTTCAATAAATATCTATTGTAAGAAATCTGTGGTCATTTTAAAAAAGCAGCCAATTATTTCTATTTTTCAGTTTTAAGATAATAATAATAATAATAATAATAATAATAATAATAATAAAAAGCAAAAACACAACAAATACATTTCCTTCTGTTGGACGTTGATATTTGTGGAAATGTGTGTAAAAAAGCAAATAGCCGACTAGAAGAAATATTTCTGGTACTTTATGTGCCATTCTGTGGGAAAACTTTAAAGCGATTATTGCATGAAAAACTAAAAAGCAACTAAAGCTTCCATCATATTCATTTAGAGACATTGTGGAAAGCAAAAAGAGCCACTTGTAGCTGTTGATGTTTAGCTGATTATTATTTAACCAGTGGTTCATGCGGAATGGTGACTGAAATGTTCACCAGTCTGCTGGGACTCGGAGGTCGGATATCTTTCTCAGGTCATCCATGCAGTCCAGCATGGGGAAGATTTGCTTGGCATGACGCATAAAGTATGGGTAGATGTCATCGATATGACCTGGGGAGAAGAAGAAGACGAGATGTGAGAAATGTAAACGTTATTCTAATGAATTAGTAGAAACCCGAGGTGGCGCACCTGCGTTGCAGCAGATGTCACTGAGGATGATGTGCAGATCAGCAGGGAGGGACGTCATCTCCAGAGCGTACTTCCTGAAGCTGATGAAGGCTTGGTGGAACAGACGAGCTGTTTGTTGGCAGAAAAATGACTTCATCACAAAAGGTGAATGAATATCAACATGAAGAGAAGTGCAAAGATATTCACATCCAGAAAATGTTCATATTTATTGCCACTTTATTACTGTTTTGTGCAGCTGAAACACTTAATTTCTTACATGGGGATTAACAATTTAAATAAACTCCAGTTGTTTGTCTTTAGAAGCTATCCAATTGGTAAATAGGTCCACTTGTGCGTTAATCAATCTAAATATACATGCAGCCACTTTGTTGAGAACATTAGTAAACAAACCATGAAGACCAAGGAGCACAAAATTGTGGAGAAATTTAAAGCAGGATTAGATTATGAAATATTCCATATTAAATGGTTGAACGTTTTCTCAAAGACCTGCATATTAATCCTCAGAGGTTGGTGAGTTTGTAATCTCACCATCCAGGCCGTGGTCTGCTGCCAACTTCTGAATCTCTTTTTTTTTGTAAAACTTGTTCAAGACTTTCAGCAGCTCATCTGAAAATCGCAGGGGGAAAAAAGAAGATATTAGCACCAGTTAAATCAAATGATCTCCGTTGTTAATCAGCAGATTATCCCTCCAAAACAAAGAGGAAACTGTGGATCACTTTTGTCCAGCGGTTGGGTCAGTTCTGCTCCCACGGTCCCGTCAGCCGGGTCGTCTGTCTTCAGCGAGACGGGGACAAACAGCGAGGTGTCCGGAGCCTTGGGGGGGTCGCTTTTAGAGGAAACATTTCTGCAGCAAACCGCGGAACCAGGCGGCGAGTGCTGGAGAAACAACCTAGAACCAGAAATCACTCTGCAGCCGCCTGTGGCGGGGTGAGCAGTCCGGGGGTTAAAGTGGCGTGGAAGCCGAGAAAACACAAAGTACACGGTGCGGCTCGCTGACATTACTGCGGGCGGATATGTAACAGAGCTCCGGCAGGTTCTCTGGACCTTTCTCGAAGTAGCTATTACCGCTCCATGCTGTTAAACTGCGCGAAACAGTTAGCTCACGCAACAAACCCCAGCAAAGGACGGTCAACACATTCCTGCTATTACCGGCGTGGTACAGGACCGCTCTGCCGACAGGATATGCCTGTATAAAAAGTTTCAACGAAATTGTTCAATTTTATATTTTCGAAAGCAATATTTTAGAAGTCTATTTTAACGTAATATTCTAATATTACGTAATTACACTTTATTTAAAAATACGCCAGTTGGTGGGCATTCTACAAATGCACAAATGAGGCATATACAAGGACACCCATGAAGCTGATCTCGAAGATCGCTTATTAAACTAAGAAGATGGTCTCGGTAGCTATTTATAAGTTACATTTAATTTTTTAATTAAATTGGAAATGTGTTTTAGTTTAAATGCAGTTATTTACGCACTTAATATATACGTTAAGATAAAAATTCTATAATATATTTAATCACATGAATACCGAAAGTATTTATTGAATTGTGGTACTTTTGGCTCTGAAAGTAATTTGTTTCAGTTTCTTGAATCTGAAAAATGGCGACTTCTCTTATTCTACATGAAGTATGGACTTAATTTTTTTTACTAAGCGTTCATGCATCTTTTTAGACTTACAGAAGAAAAAATACCTCCAAAAAGTTGGAAAATTATAATTTAAGTCAGTTTCAAATTATGACTGGCTACTTGACATCAATAAAGCATCGAGCCATATACAGAATTAAAGTTTTTGTATTGAAATTACAACTAAATGATTCAACTAAAATTAGTTGAATCATTTCCAAATTTTTAGACTGCCAAAAAGACAAAAACAAGGTTTTTCAAACTACCGTAAGTTCAGTATAAATCTGCTTTATTCATGATTTTAGCTATATATATTTGAGTTTGGTGTATAGAATATATGCACACACATCCCGTACACACAGTCACACAATGACATAAACATGCAGAAAACAAAGAGGCAGAGACTGTTGGCTTTGAAGTGTTTTTGACCATAAAGAAAACCCAACAAATTCTGATAAAAAGGAAAAAAAAAAAAAAAAAAACTAAATTCTTTTTCAATAAATTACACTGTTTCCACACAAGATAAGACACAGATTACATGATCAAAACTAGAATATAAGGACAGTGAAAACCTGAACTTTAGATTTGTCTGTTCAAACTAATTGAAAAAGAATGCAACACCAAACATAAGAAGCAAAAATAAATAAACATATAAAGCTGACTTAAAATGTGTAGCGAAAAAGAAAAAAAAAAAAAAAAAGACTCAGAAAACCTGAGGTGAAGTTGTTCCTTGAGTGATGGTAACTTTCAGGAAACATGCCCCTTCAACACAAAGTACAGCACTGAAGAGCAAAGTGCAAACTGTCCACAGTTCAGAGCTGGAGGCAGAAATCACATGGGACTGGTAACAGTGTCATTAAAGCAAGACCTAAACCACAGGTCTGAGCATCACAGTGGAACATTGTTGCATTTACAGTATATGGAAAGCACATCCCTTCCTGTGGTTACAACAGAAGCCATAAACCGTTTATTACGATATCATTCTGGATATATCGAACCAGTGGGTTCAAAAAGCTTTAACCCCTGAAGACTAACAGGATCAGTAAATATACAGGCTGATCCTTCTGGCTAGCAGCTATGCAGCAACAGCAGAGTCGTGTTTTCCAGGTAAAAGTGGAAGGATGCGCTACTTCAACTTCTATCTGTGAGCTGTTGAAATGAAAAGGAAAATGTTACACACTGAGGGACTGGTCAGCTGACAGAAAAAATGTGAACGCAAAGGACAAATATCACATTGTGATCACTGAATGCCTTCATTCTAATTAAATAGGAATTTACAGAATTTCAGCAACGAAATTAAAACCTTATCATCCACCAAACACACCCTGAAATGCTTTTTCATTTTTAACAATATGAGCAAACCAATCCCACCACAGCAAATATACAGTATTTCAGTCATAAACAGAGCTGAGAAGGATCGAAGACGACGTTGTGCGAAGCCTTTTGACATGTCATAACTTTTAAATTAATTTACACAAGTTCCTGCCTGACAGACACGTTTTAGCGACGTGTGAATTGATCTTAGCAAGAGTAAAATGCTTTCTCTTCTATATCTGTAGTGCTTTTTGACAGTCAAACAAAAACCTGCAGATTATTTGAACTAAATAAATCACCTTATGATAATTCATTTTAAAAAGATATGAAGCTCTGAACGGCAACCAGAGTCACATTAAGGTGGAGTTATGCTTTTCTTAAAGTGAGAACTATAGTGTGGGTTTTATGTCGTTGTGGACACTTATTGCACTTGACTCCCCAATTAAAGCAGAACTTCTGTAAACCGCTGTAGCATCTTTGTAGTGATAAACCCTCTCCACTATGACATCCTGGACTCTCCAGCTCAGTGAACGGCAGCTCACAGTCAGGTAGTGTACATAAATACAGAGCGTAATTGTCGCCTTGTCCCGTCTTTCAAGCCTTTCGTTCTCAGAGCAGCTCATGCAGACTCTTCGAAGCGTTACTTTTATGTAAAGTGTGCAGAAACGCGTGAGAGAAAGTCCAGAAGCTCTTGATTCAGAAGAAGTACTGCAGTGGTCTGCAGCCATCTTCTCCTCCTCTTTCTTTTTGCATTCAGCAGACTGAGACTGTATGGCTTCATGTATGTGTGCTTGCTTGGTGTATTTATAGTCCAGAGGAGCCAGAATTAACTCGGCCGTCTTTCCCAATTGGGCTGCTCTTCACGTTAGCTTTAACATTCGACAGCAGACTTGTGTTGTTGCATTTGTGTGCATCTGATGGTGTGTTTCAGCTCTAGTTGAGAGTGCGATGGGGGCAACTCGCATCCCAAGCTGTGAAGTGGTGAGCAGGGTTTGTGGGGAAAAGGGAAGTCTGAGGATTACTAATGTGTATTTGTGTTGGGAGACATTTCTCAGTCCATGGAGAGAGCAGGGTCAGCCCTCACACCTCTGGCTGTTCTGCAGGAAGGAGCTGTGATGCGTTTGCGTGAGTTTTCAGTTTTTCTCGGGTGTGACCTTCACATCTCCGGCTGCTCTGCGGAAACCGGCTGGCTTCTGGGCTCGGGTGACTCGTAGCGCTGGTGGAAGTTTCTTTTCCTCAGCTTCTCTGGAGCTTTTCTCCACAAAACAATCTCCTGCACACAAAAGTAGAGGACCAGCGTTAATGGTGCATAGTTTCACCAAACAAAATCAAGTTTAGAAATTTAATTTAAAAAGTAAAAAAAAGCAAAATACTGCAGCTCAAAAGTCAAAAGAAACGCTTCTAAATTGTATTCAAGACGCTGCTGCACCTGTAGTGCCACTCTGAGAAATAACAGGTCTCAACTTTAACTAGGTCTACAGCTAAGATCAATCGATTCTGAAGGGTTTGTACGTTTGTTGTAAAAGTTTTAGGATTTTTCTTTGCACACTCAGAAAAATCTGCAGTCATGTTCATAGACAACTCTTTAGATTAAACCCTAAAAGTTTAAAGCAGTAGACAAAGACAAGCTGCACAAATATCTGAGAATGTGTGACTCCCTCTGCCATCAAGTAACTTTGTTCTCAGCTGCCTTAAGCTAAATTTTTAAAACACTTTTCTCCACTTCGGACATGGAAATTAGTACAACTAAAACTAACAAGCCTGAACAAAATTGAAAAGAAGTAAAAATGCAAAAATAAATAAATAATAATAATAAATTATGATAAATGTTCTTTAACAGTTGACAGTTTGTTGACATGAACTCATGAACTCTTGTGTATCCAATTATAATTTGCTTGTTTTACACAGAGATCAGTGTTTTCTGAGTAATTATATGATGTACCAAATCATCACATGATTAAAAAAAAAAAGCTAATGATTCTCACAAACTAACTATATTGAGACAAGGAATAAACAAAATATCCTGTGCAAAATGACGCGGTTTGAATCGTACAACATTAGGACATTTCTCCAAAACTGATGTAAAACTGAGGAGTGAAATCTGAACCATTAACCTTTTAAATAAAGTATGAAAACAGCATTTCTTTTTTCGTAGCAGTAATTAGGCTAAAAAAAACTCAAAATTTATGTCCAAATATTTAAAGTCAGCCTTTGGTCTTTGCTTATTTCTGCGTATTAGAAATGATGTATCCATGTGAATTACCTGTTGTTTAAAGTATCTCCTGTCCTCCTCATCCACCAGCACCAGGTTGAGAAAGTAGCGAACAGAGAACTTCTTATTAACGTCCCTCATGGTGGGCGTTAAGTCATATCCTGGTAAAAGCAGAGCCAGCGATAAGCCAACACCATAAAGACGGTGATTTATAGTTGCAACAAAGCCTTCGATGCAGATCATCGCATGCTTTGGAAGAAGCAACGACGTACCTGCCAGGAAGAGTCTGATTGGGATCGATTCTCCTTTAACTGGAGCGCCATCCATGATCTCATACTTTGCAACCGTTTCCGTCTCGGTTGTAGTGCTCGGACCTGAAAGAGACAAAGACAAACTAATTAACTAATTAAGTCTTGGTATTAATTGTTGCGCTTTGATTGAGTTTATTTTATTTTTTACGTGCTGCTGTTCTGGATTCAGACCTATGCCTGTTATCTCCTTCTTGATGAGCTGCAGCTCCATGTGCTGGATTTTAATCCTGACCAGGAGGAAGTAAATCTTCCCAACTATCACGTCCTTCAGGTGGTATCTAGCAGACAAAGCAAAGAAATGTCCTCAAACTCAATGGAAAATCGGGACGTTTCATTTGGAAGTTGAAACATTAAGTCATCTTTCTTACTTGGATTTGTTGTATTCAAACTCGATGTGAAGACAGTCCTCGATGCCAACCTCCATCTTAATGGAGTTGTTTACGTCTGGATAAGTGGCCAGCTGGTGAACAATTAACTCGTATTCCTTTACTAAGTCAGACAGACGGCGGACTATTGTCACCCGGAGGAAATATCTGTGAGAAAAACACAACAAAACATTAGACCTGAACATCTTAAATCTTTACTAAACAAGATTAAAGTCATGAATATAGAAGCAGGTATGACATTCATAACTATAGTTTATAGTCTTGATTGATTTTATCCTCTGTGCATTGCAATATTTCTGTATTTGTAGCAACAACAATCAAAGTGATGATAAAAAATATATTGCTTTTTTTGGGTAATTTTGTTGTAAGTAAAATTTACACATTATCTAACAGGTTACTTCAGCAAAACAGTTTCATTCAACAGCAGCACAATAACTGCATTCAATCATATTTTCAAAATCAAAAATGATCCCAAACATTTATCCAGTCTTAGGGGTTGCAGAAATCAGTAGGATTCTTATTTTTAAGATAAATCACAATTCTCATCACATTTCTCCTCAGTGATAAAAAACCCCCAAAAACCAAATAGAGACAGATGCATTTATAATGATGCAAATTCTCTCTGCTTCCCATAAGGAACTATTTTCACAACACTATAATTCAGTCCTAGTGACTACTTCAACTCTGTTGAGCCAGAAGGAAAAACACACGGAGCTATACTTTCAGATCCCAGTATAAATCACACCAATAGTTACTGGTCCTCTGAGCAATCACCCCCCTGCCCCCTGCTGCTGCCTTTCAGCAGAAAAACACAGCAACATAACCTTGAACAATGTTCCCACAAACTGCAGGTTGAGCTGGGTAGTTTTACATTTGCATACCTGCAAAGTAAAAAATACACAACAATAAAAACACGAGCTGCAGCCCAGGTGTTGCTGGCGTACCTTAGCCTGACGTTTGCTCCGGTGTAGGACTCATAAGGCTTCTCCACCTGCATGAACTCAAAGTCGTAGCTTCTGTTCTGGGTTAGCTCTCCAGGCAAGGCCAGCTCTTTCACCAAGTCCACAAACTCGTGGGTGTTGCTCTTGTCAGAGAACAGCTCTGAGACAACGGAGAAAGGATAATTTGTGATTGATTATTGCTTACATATGATGCGTTTATAGTTTCACTTCATTAGTTTTAATTCTCCACTGAAGGGAAGAATAAAACTGGTCAGAGAGAATCACCTCTAAGAGTGAACAACTGTGTCAAACATGGCTTTTTTGAATGAAGCTTTCCAAATGTTCTGCATACATTTACAACTTAAACTAAGTTATCTTATATATTCCTTGGTTGAAATTAGTGAGACTTATCCTGTTAATCTTGACTGCAGTTAGCTTCTGCACACCTTAATCGTTTGCTTACTGAAAATATTTTACAACCTGACTGTGCTGAAAGCCTCCTGCTGCAAATTTATCTGCTGCGCTACTGTAAATGTGTCGATATAGGTCACATTTGTAAGGCTTTAGCTGTCTGATAAACACACACCGTAATGAAACAATTCCTCCTGCCAACATGGAGAAAATATGGCTTAATTGAAAACAAAGCTGAAGAAGGATGCGCCGAGTATGATATACAGTATGATATACAACTATGATATACAGGACAATAAAAAAAATAAATTAGCATTACATCAATATTTAGTGTTCAGATTCAGTGTAATCTGTATTAGTGTTTGTGCACAGGGTGAGGAGGATTTAACAGGACGGCACATGACGACCGCATGCCTTCATAAACCTTTCGTCCACATGACGACATGTGAACCAACTGCTGCGGCACAGAAGCACAGGTCAAGAATGAAGTCGAAACCTTACATCTCATCCAGAACACAGTAAACCAGCAACAGCATGATGTGAATTATAAATCAGACCCAGCTGGCTCACCTATCTGTCCGACAAACTCGATGCGGATCCCCTGATGCTCCAGCCGCTTCCCTCCCTGCTTCACGTTTAGATTCACCTGCAGAGGGAAAATTAATTGCGTCAACGTTTATTAATAGCTACACGCTGTCAGTTTTCGGTGCCATATTCCTATTCCAGAAGTACTGGACACACCAGAGAGAAAAAAATGTCCTTTGCTTTACTGTGCACTGATTGTTCAGCATTAAGTTCTCAATTTAAAATCACAACAATTTAGCAAATTAGCTGAAATGATTCATTTAATTATATACAAGAAAAAAAAAATCATCCAACTAAAATATGTTCTTACTCTGGTTGTAAACATTGGAGTTAAAACTGGCCTAAAAAACAAACTCAGGCATTTGTATCAGAATTTAAAAGTTTAAATACCTTAAATCAATTATGTGTTTGTAAGGACAGTTTACTGCTGATTAAAATCAACCAAACCCCTTATTTTTAAAATCTCAATTTAAACATTCTAATTTAGAAACAACCCTATAACGTTAGTCAATTTAAGGTTGGTCACGAAATTAGATAAAAAAATAAAAAAAACCTAACTTTTTTCATCCAAAAGATCCAAATAAAGTAAATCCTAAATAAAACTGTTGAATTTCCGGCTTGGATATGACATTTGTTGTGAATATTTGCTATGTAAATAAACAGAATTTAAAAGACAAAACCTTTGACCCTGTTTAAATATCAGGAGGCCTTTAACCTTTGACCATGCAACCATGTTTTCCAGTTGTTTTTACAGTGAGATTTGATTATTTTCCCTCTTTTTCAGTTTTTTTGCCTTTTGGGGTTTGCACTGCATTCTTCAACTTCATTGCACCTCTGCAGTTTTATTTATTA
This sequence comes from Poeciliopsis turrubarensis, assembly GCA_010277015.1. Taxonomy (NCBI): domain Eukaryota; kingdom Metazoa; phylum Chordata; class Actinopteri; order Cyprinodontiformes; family Poeciliidae; genus Poeciliopsis; species Poeciliopsis turrubarensis. The sequence continues at coordinate 7,409,899 of VMRN01000020.1, read as the reverse complement.
ATTCAATTTGATTTAATGACTTAATAGGGATTATAACTACTACATTTTAGCATTTGTAATTCCTGAAAAATACATAACTCCAGTCAAATACAAGGGTTACAAAAAAATGGCAGCAAACTGACTATTTTTCACAAGTATGAAGTGAAAATGGGAATGAGTCTTGCTCACAAGGACCATGTTTACCTTTCCAGACACCGACTCTCCATCATAGAATAGGTAGTGTTTCTCCACTTTTCCATCTTCCGTCTTTAACTCAGCGGTTTTTCTGTTCTCTGCATCATTCAGCACCACATCTATCTCACATACCGGCCCAAACAATCCTCCCAGGAAACTCTGGAAACATAGAAACCGCATTACATGAGAGATGTGCCACAGATATTGCGTTAACACCAAAATTGTGGAGAAACAGCATTTTTAATTACAGTTTTTGGCTTCTTAAAGGCACATTGTGCCTTTTTCACCAGTTGTAAGGCTTACATTTACAGCAGGAGGATTTGTTTACACACTATATTACTGTGGGATGTGGGAATAATAAGTTTCTGTGCTTTAAAACCAAAGTCCCCAAACTGCTAAACCAGACTGAAGGATAATAGCAGCCTTTGATGTTGCCACAACAGCCCTAATGATCACCAGCTGCATTGACACATGCTGCAGCAGGCAGGAGCTAAAGATGTTGAAGAATGAGCTCAGTCACCAGGATGTCAGTCAGCTGCACAGGAGGAATCAATGAACAGAAAAACTTTACACTGCAGCCACTGAGAAGTCACCACACAGGCAAAATTTTTCACGATCGACAGAGATTATTGATTTGTTGTAAGGAATTTAAAGGGCTGCTGCAGTTCTTCAGAGTGCATGTGACACTTCAACTTCACATTCCAGAGAGCTAACCAGGGCACATTACCAAAACTCACTTGCTGCACCTACATACAAATTAAGCACGCATTACTAAAGCTGCTAAACATTAATGGTTGAGAGGACCGTTTTAAAAAGCTGCTAAGTAGTTAGAAAGCTAAAACATGTCAGAAAAACGGCTTAATACTGATGCTAATTAGCCCAACCCTGAAAGATTATCCCAAACAGACTTTTATTTCTGCTGCCCAGTTCACTTCACAGGCCCATGCGGTGTTGAGGTGTGTTTAATCTTTATCTAAAAGTAAAATAACTTCAACGTATCGTCAGCGATGTCTTGGTTTTTACACTCACCATCTCGCCGTCTTGCCAGTTGAAGCTAACTGCTAGCCTCCCTCCGTTTAGACTGACGGTCTGCAGGGGGAGGAAGGGAGGGGGGCGGTTGGCGTAGTAACAGGTTTCCCGTCACGTGACCTGCGTTGTGTGCGTGTGGGCGGAGTCAGTCGAACGTTATCAGAAGTAAGACAGATTTTTACTCAGGTAAAGGTGAAAAGTAGCTGTCCAAGAAATTACTCAAGTAAGACTAAAAACGTATTTAGTTATATTAGTAATATATATTTGTTAATATTTAAAAAATTACATCATCAGATGGGCCAAAATCTAAAGTTAAGTGGAAATTTTGGTATTTTAAGGATGAGAATTACAATAATTTATGGAAATAACACAAAATAACAAAATCAGGCAGAATAATTGTTTCCCATGTCAGTGTCTTTCAATGAAAAACTTATGAAACTTTAACAAAAATTGCAAGTGTGTGTCTGGTGATTTTTTTAAAGCGGTGGAAATTAAATTTACTGTATAAATTAATTTGTGGACTTCACATAAACACAGAATCTGGTGCAGTAACTCCACAAGAAAATAAGTTTAATTTCCAAGACAACTTTGATTTGAAGGAAGAGCTGAAACTGAGAAACTTGCAAAATTATAACAAATTATATATTAATAGGAACCCTAAGAACTAAATGTTATATTAAACTTTTCAGAGTTTAATCCCAAATCCTCAAATGATCTTTTACAGTGTTGACCACAAATATCTTGCACATTAATGAAATCTACAAATGATCCCTCTGATCAATAATAGTTTAGAGAACTAGAAAGTTCCCACAAACCTTTTCAATCCACTAATCAATACGTTTTGATCAGCTGTGTCAAAACTAACTTAAGAGCACTGAAGAAATTGTAGACACCATCATAATTTAAAACACCTTTTTATAAAAAGACATTACACAGTTTTAAGCAGGTTTTATTGAATTGCTTATCGATTGAAATTATGTCAAATGCACATTAAGCAATGTGAAATAAATGGAAACAATATTGCTGAGATGTAGGCATAATAATTGTATAAATTTCAAGCTCGTTTACATCGTAAACCCGTTTAATTTTCTCTTAGGGGTTTGTGTCCACAGGGTTTGCTCTCTCTGGATATTTTGAAATGCCCTCCTGGTCAGGGTGAAATAAAATGAAATAAATAAGTTTTCACTGTGGCCTGTTATTCCAAAGACGGCCTGAAAATGTGCAATGGAGTGAAGAAAGTCTCATGTTATTGCACTAGCGTTGTCGTGATTTAAATGCTGGTTTTATTTACATTACAAACCATGGTAAATTCTTTCGTTTTTCACAAAAATGCAAAAATACTGAGGAAGCACAGCTTAGACGTTATCAAATTTACACTGACTGGCAAACTATATTGGCTTTAAAAAAAAAAAAAAACAGCAGCCATTTTTTTTTTAGCAAAGAAAATAAATTCTCATGATAATAAAAATAATCTTTTACTCAAATACTCCATTTGCATCTGTGAGTTCCTCCTCTCTCCAACAGGTGGCGATCTTCTGTTACGGTTTTTATCTAGTTGAGGAGTTAACAATGGCTGACTTTCCTGTTCCGTCTATATTTTCAGCAGGCTGTCTTCTTCCAGGTCCTGCTTTGTCGGCTTTGCCTCTTCAACAAGAAAACTGCCAGGGAACAACCTCTTCATGCCCCGCACCTTTCCAACTACAAATACAAGAAGATAAACACATCAGAGGCGGGCAGAGTAACCAAAATATGTACTCAAAAAGAAAAGTAGCACTACTTCAACATAGTTTTACTCAAGTAAAAGTAAAAAAGTGTCCATCCAATTACTAGTAAAGTACAGTACAGTACAGTACTTTCTACTAGTATTTGGTAGAAAGTACTGAGTAACTGATCAAATAATCAATTAATTAATATTTGAAAATTACATGATCAGACAATTCAAAATCATGATGACAAAAAAAAAAATTCGATTGTAACAGAATCAGGCAAAATAATTTTTTTCCCCAGATCAGTTTCTTTCAATAAAAAACCCTGTGAAACTAAAAACTACAAATGTGTGTCTGGTGAATTTTTGGATAAAACATCTTTGTTTCACATTCAATGGGTAAAAAGTCCAGAAACTTTACTCAACTAAGAGTAAAGATACTTCATAATAAAGTTACTCAAGTACAAGTGAGAAAAACTGTAGACAAGCGACATATTTAGGAAAGTCACAATAATCAATAAATCACATAATAAATTAAAACAAATTTGTCATTTCTCTCCTTTCTCTCTATTTCTACCAAAAACTGTTTGACTGAAATCTTCAGACGGGCAATTTTGTTTACATTTTATTGTTTGTTTTGCTTATTTATTTTGGATATTTAAAATATCTCACCGTTCCTGCGTTAAACAATCATTAGAATTATTGGTCTTTGAATAATATTTCAATATTGTCGCAGTAACTTCTGGAACAGAAAATGTCATCGTGACAGGCCTAATAATCGAAACCTTTGCAGAAATAAAATACCTTTGGGTTGAACAGAGTCTGTCCAGGATTCACCGGAGCCTGTCTCACTTTCAGCTGCTTTGGGTTCATCAGCGGCGCTCCAGTAATCTGTAGCAGAGCCTTCATAAGCAGAGCCTTCTTCTTCTGGGATGAACCAATTGGACTCCCCGTCTTCGCTCCTCATCGGTGTCTCATCCTCGTCCTCCTGAGGATCCTCGCGAGGCGGACTCTCGTCCTCCACTGGTTCTGCGTCTCTGCAAGACAGAATGTTGATGAAAATGTTCTGTCAAGCCTGACAGAGACAAAAATAAATAACTTTATGTTCCTCTAAGGCAGTTCACACCATCCTGGCTTCCCTGCTCTCATCATCAGTACTATTTCCTGTACTTCCCATTTTGCAGAAGCACCACCCAAGTTATTTTTGCCTTTGTTGGGCGGCTGTAGGTGAAAGGGGAGGGCACAGGTCGGAAACGTTTAGTGGCTTTTCAGAGCTTCAAGTGAAAATACTTGGTTTTTTATATGTTATTTTGGGATAAAATGTGAATACAGTGTTGTCAAAATCAAGTTTTGTCCTTTATGTTGGAAAAATGGGTTTTATTAGTGCAGGTTTTTCTGATATCACCCTCTTTTTATGCTTTGATTTCAATTAATTAACTTTTTTGTGTGTGTTTTTGTCTTTTGGATATTCTTGTCTGATTAAAAAAATAGTTAGATCTGGAATATTTCACTATAAAAGCAAATCATAAATTGTGATGCTGGTTTAGTTTCTTGAAAGACAAAGCCTCATGTTCTCGTTGTTTGCTTTAACCTGTGGATTTCAGTCCCTAATTTAACAATTGAGCAACATCCTGACATTGGTAAATGGTTGAGATATTTGATCAGAAATAAATACGTCCCACATGGCAAAGGTAAGGCAGATGTCTCTATGCAGCTGTTACTGCTCATGCTTAAAAAATTTGACAATGTTAGGACATACGCAGCAATGAAACAATAGACCAGAAGCAGAGGCCCATGAAGCGTTGCAGCCCACTTCCTCCAAACGTTTCCTCTGACTTCCTGTTCAAAGTTAGCTGAGAAGCCGTGGAGGGCTGAGGCGCTGACAGGCTCCCAATATTATGGCGGTCCGAGAATATTCTGACACCCAAGAACAAGAGCAACCTTCAGTTTTCTAGGAAAAGCTAGTTAAAAAGAAGCTGATGCTTTCTGCTCACTTCCTGACCTGTAATCTGATTTTACATTTCAGAGGAACTTCAGTTGATAATGTTGGTATTTAAGGTGATCAGAGTTACTGGCACAGGAATCATCCAAAGCTAAATAATAAAACTGCAGAAACCTAAATGACTTACAGGGGAAGTGCTTGTCTTATTTTTAGAGTGATGTTAGATTCCGAAATGTCACTTGGTCTCTCATGACTGTAAATAAGCATCACTGAAAAATGTTTTTTTTTCCACAGCCTGCAACTCTGAGAAACAAATCCAGAACCTCAACTGGACAGAATGCAGTTTGTGCTTCTTGTTTTTGACAAGCTTTCTTATTTAAAATGCAAAACTACTATAAGAAAAAGAATGGCGGTTAAGAGGAACTCATAAAGAGGAAACTGTGGGTTCAGATCAAGATCGATCAATCTCTATAAACAAACGTGTGAGAATTGCACGGCATTTCTGAAGCTCAGGCAAACAAACCAATACCACTTTTAAACATCCAAAAGGTGTTTTCTTTACAGCTTTGGATGAAATAAAAATGAATTCCTTCACATGTCAGACCTGATAGACACAGAGGATGTCATGAACTGCTCTAGAACGAGCTCCATCCTAACAAAATAAACACAAAATAAAATGTTTAGTTTTGAAGATTGACTTGTCTGTGAAAGGTTTTTATAAACGTTGCTGCTAAGGAAGTCACAAAATGCTAAATCTCCTAGCAGGTTAGCATTTTGCAACACCAAAGCAATACTTTAGGGAGGAGAGAATGCCCTCTGAAGGCATCCTACGGAAATCAGTAAGTCTCGCCGTAGATTCTCAATTGGACTTTGACTGGGCCGATCTAGCACATGGATATTTGGTCTAAACCGTTCCATGGTGGTTCCGACTGTATAATTATTTAACTCCCTCTATTTTCACAATAAATCTGGCCCCCCTCCTTGTCCCTGCTAAAGAACGTGATCTGCCCTGGATGACGCTGCCACCGCCATGTTTGACAGGTAAAGTCTTATTTTTCCACACGGTGCATGCAAGTCTCATTTCATCAGAGCATCTTTTTTGAAATGCCAGCATAACAAAAAGCTCCTGATAGATTTCCTTTTTTTAATTATTGCTTCATCGACAGAAGTACCCGCCTCAGAAGTGGATCTTTGCGATCGCAACATATCAAAAGTGCAAAGAGAAATTAAAGGATTACGGATACGTTTTCAGATCGTTTTAGTTCTTGCCCACTTTCACGATCTGAAAGGACGTGGCAAGTTTTTAGATCAAAATGTTACCTTTTTATGTCATGACTCGTCCTAGAATTATCAAACGATCGTCCAACACAGCAACAGATAATAACATTACAACTTAACGATGAGTGTATGTCGTCTAGACTGGAAAAAAACATCAGATATGAAACATTAAAGTTAGTCATAAAATGAGAGCATTTGCAACCACAATGCCGTGCAGCAGAGAGATTGCTTCAGCTTCTGAACTGATGCAAGAGTTCAGTTTGCCTTTAGCAAACTAGTCCCTTTATTACAAACACACACTTAAAAATTAGAAAACAAAATGACCACAAATAAATCTGCAGCCTTTATTTTGCTTTGCAGCAGTGAAAGAAGGCATATCTTTAATTTTATAAAGATATGTTTTGATGGCGAGTAAAGATTAGAAAAATACAGCATGAAACTTTCCAGACACATAATAATCTAGGAATTATCCCTCTTGGCCAAAAACATTTTAGTATAAAGGGAATTAAAAAAGCTTCAGCTTCCATGAATAAACTACAAACTTTTTAGATTGTTGTTGTTTTACTACAGCTCTCCCCTCTCTGGCTTTCTGCCTGTCTCTTTCTTCAGCCATCCACGTTGTCCTCTATTTTTGCCTTTCTTGGCCATGAACCTCACACTTAAATCCACTGTCGTGCAGCGATCACGTGAACACACACACACACACACGCACACGCACGCACACACACGCACACACGCACACACACACACACACACACACACACACACACACACACACACACACACACAGATCAGACTGAGTGAGGAGTGTGTTAACCAAGGCAAAAGATTCAATGCAGCATCAGCATTTCTGCTTTTTTGATTTGGTGACTTTCCCCCCCACTTGGTTAATTTACTTCCTTAAAGACATTGATTCTTTTTTCTTCCTCTAGAAACCCGTTGTTAACCTGAAGCTGTCCGTCCGCAGTGTGAGCGTTCGCAGAGAGGCAGAGTACTCACAGGCTGTCTGCCTCAGACGCCGGCAGCTTGGACGGGAGCTCTGGACTCCACGGCATCTCAGGGCTCTGCTGGGTCACACAGTTCACCAGTCCGCCCTCAGGATTACATCTCAAAAACTTATAAACGGCCGTCCTCGGCGCTCCTACGAAACATCAAGCAAATTCACAGACGTTCAGATTGAAAACGTTTAAACACGCAACCTCACTTTAGCCGGTTGGGCCGTTTCATTTTTGGAGTATTTCAGGAGATTACAGCATTATTCTGCAACATGATGAAAAGAAGAAAGGGGGAAAAAAAGCGACTTTATTGAATCTCTTGAGTTATATTTTTAGAAGAGGAAGTCATCTCAGCTTTTTCTCAACACGTTGCTGCAAGACGCTCATGTTGCGCCTCGGTTGGCGAAACCAGTTCTGTTATAAGTTGCACAGCCTTTAAAAGTTTCGTGGCTACGATAACGGCCAGAATGTGTGCCTCTGCCCTGAAATGATGCACAAATCATTGATTCAGGTCTGTTCGCGATTTATGCAAGCTTTGTGGCTCTTGAGAAATCTTCGGCATGGATGAGGCAAACCTGATGAAAAAAGGATTTCACATGAAAGTGTGTGCAAATGTTTCGCAACACACCGATGCTGCTGCCAAAGGTGTGTGAAGCCCGAGGCAACGTTTAATTTGGTACCTGGATTCGATCACAGAACCTCTTTAAGCTCAGTTTATGCTGTTCATGCTTGATCGTTTCTTCCCACATTGCACTTTTTACGTCCCTTTTTATATTCTTGGCTTTATGCTGGCGTCTTTGTGATTTTAAAGTGTTTTATAGATGCTATGTAAATAGATTTTACTTACTTTACTTGCAGTCATAGTAAGGATATGTTGCTGTACCACCCTAATAGAATATTCTGAGTTAGTTTAGTTGGATGATAATCTGAATTTTCTTGTTTTTTACCCCAAAGTGAGCTTGTTTAAAAAGAAATCAAAACTGAAACCAACGAGAATATTCGTCAGTCGAACTGTATTATCGAATATAATGAATTTGGTAACTGCTTATCTCAATTAAATGACTAAAATACGACCAAAGACGGTTACTAAATGGTTTGTTTACAGGTACAAAACGGAAGTAAGAAGGAAATAAGTGACATTACATTAAATACAACCATTTAAAGAGTCCAAAGTATTTTCTCACCAAAATACATATAGCAGAAACTAACCCACAAGTAACACACTGGCTGTAAAATACAAATTATAGTAATTTAGGCAGAAGCAGGAGCAAAGTTTGCTTATATTTTAAAAAGTCAGGCTCACCTCATGTTTGGACATTTTAAGTCGCAGATTATTGAGAAAACTACTTTTAATTGATTATTAGTCAAATATTAGAAAATGAGAAACATATATATATATATATATATATATATATATAAGTAAAAAACATTTCCATCAAATAAAATGGAATTTCTTTTTTCGTTTTCTGTGGAAATAAAAGTGAATAAATATTTAGTCTCACTTTACATCAACTTCCTGTGACGTGACAAAACTCTCCACCATAATAAATAACATCTACTGGGGTTTTTTTTTCCCCTCACTGGGTTTCCATTGTCCAGACTGGGAGGCCTGAAGATGTTCCTGTTTCACATCTTCAACATCATCTGAACCAAAAACCTGCGTCGGAAATTAAAACGTGTCTCCTGTTTCCGTCTGAACGCCGTCGACATATTTTCGCCTAATTTGTGAAATGAAGCCATCGTGGAGCAACAGAAGTGGGAGTGTTGGGTTTTGGATCGTAAACCGACTCGCAGTCATTTACTGGAATCCAATTATGCTTGCGCAAATACTGCGTTACGACAGAATCAAAGCAGTTCGACTTTTTTGGGGGGGGGGGTTTGTCACCAATGGACCCCCATACTTCTGCGTGGAGTTGTTAATATTTGCTTTTAATTTGATTTAAAGTTCAGTTTAAATCAAATTAAAAGTGCGCATACTTATAGTTTACAGCCCAAATTGGTCCCCCCCCCAAAAAAGGAGCAGCCCTCTCTTCTTTCTGCGCACTAAAGAGCCGCTAAAAACCATGAATGGTCTCACCTTTTCCCTCATGCAGGGCGAGGCAGGCCACGGCGAGGAGAAGAATCACTTTCATCCTGGAATTCCAAAGTTCTTCCCTCCCAAAACAACAACAACAACAACAACAAAACCCCCAACACGGTGGAAATGCGCTCCTGTCTGAGACGAAGCCTCTGCGTAGTGAGGAGCAGAAGCGTAAACTGCGCGAAGCGCTTCAGGCTGACAAATTCCCCGTGAAAGCAGCAGCTCGGCCCACCGAGTGCGTCATGGTTTCCTGGAGTCTTCTTCTTGTTCAGAGCTCAGGCAGTGGAAACTTCTGCCTTTAGATAACACGAGTTGAGGAAGCCCATAGAGATAAGAGGCCAAGATTCAATCTGCGTGGTTTCTTCTTCTGCATGACAACAGGAAGGGGAGAGGAAGCGACAACTGGGCTTAATTAGCTGCCCGACTCCTTTAGTTGCGGATTCAGGACTTCTGGACAGTTCAAATGCTGACTGTCGTCATTTATGGCCAGAGTTGTAAAAACAAACAAACAAACAAACAACTTCTTTACTCTTTTTTGCTTTTAGTTTCTGCAGCGTCAGAAGGATTTGACAGGAAATAGAGGCAGATATTTAATTAAATTAGTCAAAACTTCACCATCAGCTGACGTCACTGCTGGGCAGGAAACCCACGCAGCTCCTGCTTTCCTGTAATTCACACCTACAGAGGTGGGAATGAAAACTATTTCTATTTGGAAAATTTTATTTCACCTTCTTATATAATGCTGATGACGTGTCAGCGTCTGGCTGCTGGCTCACAACATTTGAGTTAATTGGAGGCACATTTGCAGGTATATGTCACAGAGACTCATTGTTTTGTTGCGAGACATGATGGAGAGATGAAAACAAATCATCCAAGAAGGGAATAATCTGAGCGACAGCTCTTTGTCTCACAGATTAATTGGTGTTTGTGTGAAAGGTGCAACCTAAACAAAAGCAAAGTACCGAGGGAAGACTCTCCCGGCAGCTGGAAAGTTCCTGTGTCCAGTCTTGGACCTTCGTGGCCTGAAAGGCCCATCAGGGAGGAAGAAGCAATCTAAAATCCACCCAACTGAGATCAGGATTCCTGCACATGTGTCCGGTTGTTTTTTGATTAAACAAAACAAATGAAGCGTTTGGGCTCAATGACCTTCATTACATGTGGAGAAAAAAAATGAAACCTACTTGAATACCGTCGCAGCTGTAAAGTAAAGGAGTGGCAGCATCATGCTGAGGAAACGGATGATGTCATGAGAAAAGAGCATGATGTTCTTGATGTGACCACATGACAATAGGCAGGAAGTTAAAGCTCGGGCACAACTGAGTCATCTACAGAGTCGGTGGTATAAAAATCACCAGATTACAAAAAAACAACAGAGTGAATATTCTGAATGGCCGTCACTTTAACCTATTGATGAATTGAAGGAGGGGCTGAAGGCGATCAACTCAATCAGTTCTGTCAGGATTAAATGGCCAAAACGACAGAAACGTTTGTGGAAGAAAACCCAAATCATGACGTTAGAGGAACTTCTGGACCTTTTTTTGCTCATTAACAGCTAAATTATACACATTAGTAAAGCTTATTGATCAGAAACAGGAAACATTCAGTGTGGTTTGGCAGCTGACATATAAAAAGTTTTGTAAATATGTGGTTTTGTGCATGTGACCCCAGTAATATGCACTGACCAGCCGTGTGTTTGGTGCTGCTGGATTTAATGTGGCCTCCATGGATGTTTTCCATATTTGTGCCTCTAATGTGTCTCCGTATATCCAGCAGATGTTTGGCTCTGGTCAAACATTTGCAAGAACATTAACTTCTTTTTCAGACATATGGACTTACAGCCAAGCTTTTTACGTGACCCTACGATGCAAAAAACACAAAACCCAACCGAGTGTTTTTGGTCTAGTTTCTACTGCAAGTATCTTAGTACTTTTAAAATAAGAAAAATGAACTTAGACGTAACTAAGATAATTTCTTAATATTGATGAACGTTTCCTAGTTCCATTGGCAGATTATTTCACTCATAAAAACATATTTTCCCCACATCATAAATACATTAATTACTGGTACTTTTTCATCAGTATTAAGGAATTATTCACTTCAAACAAACACCTGTATCTGTCTTGTAAGTTAGTTTTGTCTTATTTCAAATATTTGCTTATAGTTTTTTTTTATAATGTATTTTGGTGTGCAGGTTTATTTAGCCTGTCTCAGTAAATACTTTGTAGAATCACCTTTAGATAAAGTGGTGATTATTTTAGAGAAATTAAAGTTTCTGTTTGTCTAGTGTTGTTGTTCTGCGTGGAGGTGAACCTCTGCCCCGATATCAAGTTTACCACAGCCTCCCACCTGAGCTGCAGATCTCTGCAGCTCCTCCATAGTTCCCATGAGCCTCTTGGCTTCTTTCTTTTGTGATAAATTACCTTCCTTCTCCTATGAGAAGTGCAATTATGTCAGCATATTTGTATGTAAATTTGTTGAATTCCTGTTGAAAATACCAAAAGTGTTTTTTCCCTCCCACTCTCTTTGGTGTTTCCCTTACTCCTGCTCATCAGGTTTGTCCCTTTGTCCGTCTGTTCAACCCGTTTCTTAAAGCAAAGACGACCTCGTTCGAGAGAGAAAGAGATCTTTCAGCTGACACATCACTACGATGCTGAAGGAAGTGGTAGCATCGGTTGCTATCATTTTCCTCCAGGAAATGACACACTAGCCTGCCCAGCGTCACGTCTTTGCACAACCGCACTCACACACAAACACATGCTTCAATGGAAAGACTCTTATAGGCGCAAATGTTCAACTCAGACAGTAAACACTGCATGTATCCTTTTGAATCTGCTCTTTCTCCAAGTTGATCAGCAGTTTGGTAATCATTTTTCTGGCTCATCCTAGGGTTAGTTTGATGGCTGCTTTGTTTCCCTGTAGCAGTCAGTATCGCAGAGAATAGCAATCTTCCCACCGTGTGGTTTTTCCTCCCATCCCGTCACAGTATGTGGGATCAAGTCTATTGTCTGAGGAACCGGAGTTTATATCACACGGGGTTATTTTCTCTCGCTCAGACAGAGCAACACGGGACCCACCCATTAGCACACATGATAACACAGAGAAGAGGTTTCATCCGGCATATTTACCAGCAGCAACACGAAGTGATCCTGCTCTACATGACTTCATCAGTCGCACATCATTGTAGAGGAATTTTCACAACAGTTCTAGTTCACTTCAGTTCATCTGTTGGACAGATGGTCTCACATTTGTCTCTGAAATACTTTGGCTTGTGGCAGATCTTATTGTCTCTGCCACAAGTCCTAAACCAGCAAAATGAGCAAAATGTGCTCGATTTTCGGTTTGGGGTGTTTGTGATGAAATGCCGTGTTCTCACCAAACATCTCAACTCTGGTTTCATCTGCATCAAGACAAACTATTCCTACAGATAACCAGGTTCAACTTTGCAGTCCTGAGAACAGCTGGCTCCTAAAGTCTTCATTCTGGCAGCGTTTGCACACAAACCGAACCAGTTGAGCATGGCTTGTAAAACGGTAAGTTAAGGCCTGAGGGTTTTAAGATGTGGTTTTCGTGGTGGATTGCACGATGGTGCCTTGTTGTTAACTTGCTTAGCGCCTCTCTTCATGGATTTCCATTTGTGAGTATTTTCTATATAATTTTAAATGTATATTTCCAATGCAAACAACTATCATAAACATATGTTTGTTGCTTCACGCTTCACTTTATATGTGAATTAAATTATATATTATATTAATATATTTCAGAAATGTGCAGTGTCTGCACTAGTTCAGGTTCTATTGAAGCTGTGAAATATGCATTCAGTTCTAGTTACTTTGAATATATATGTAAGATGTCCTTCTATTGCTGACATCTCCAGGTGTCAATATTTTTCTAGTTTTACAAAAGAAGTGTTTTGAAACAAACTATTTGTATCATGAGCAGCACTCTTGCTGTGGCTGAGTGTGGACTTTGTGATTTGCTCTTAACTTTAAGAAACAAATTGCTTCTGGTCTCTGAGACAATTCACTGGGGGACTCATTACTGCAGCTTGTTAACTTCAACCACAGCGGCTGCTGGGCGGATTTGTGGCCTCGCCAAGATGGATGGTTTAACTTGGGAATGTAAAACATCAGCGGAGAGCACCATAGCATCACCAGACTGCCATGGCGTGAAAGCCACACTGTCTTCCACTACTAGTGCTTCACCACAAACCTCCAATGCCTGCACAGAGGAAGCAGCAGCAAATGGCTGAGTATGCATGGGTTCATGGCTTGCTGGAAATTGGTCAGGATGTCAACCCACTCATCTGACCTCTTTCGCAAATGCTCTTCTTCAGCGTGGAACTGAAACGTATGATTAAGTAATCTTTGAATTTGATGGCGATGCAGTTGTAGGCACGCAGTCTGATGCAATGTGCACTTTGTAAAGTAGGTTGCGATTGTTCTAATTTATAGGAAAAAGACAAAGGTGACGGCCAACACTGCCTTACTGGAAATGGTCCCATCACATAAACATGAATTTATAAGTAGCTACATTATGTTTAAGATAAATAATTGAGGTTTAAATCATGTTTTTTTTACCCTCTGAGCATTAAACAGAAGAATAAACCTAAAACTCGTTTAAAATGTCAGTTTTAAACTGACATTTATTTTTTATTCAAAATCCGTAAAACTTCACTTTAGTTTAGGGCTAACAATAGCGATTTATTTTTAGCTATTGTTAGCTAACAATACCACCAGCTATTGGTATTAATGCATTGACCAATGTTCATAGGCTTTCAGTAAATACCACCGAATGCTGATCCACGACCGCACAGCATTCTGGGAGATGTAGGCAGAGGAAAAGTCCATCTAAGCTAGTTAAGCTAAGCTAGGTGAGCGGCATCGGCTAACTCACTCGCTTTTTGGTTGCTTAGCAACAGCCTGTAGAGACGCAGCAGCAGTTTCAAGTTTCGCCGCCATCCCTTATGACCGACTCAAAACAAACAACAGCGTGACGCCAGCAGAGAAAATGAGTGCAAAACTGTGGAGCAAAACACAAAAGGTCACGACACCAGGTTGGCAGTATTTGTGTCTAAAACAAAACAAAAAAAGCCTAATCATTAAAATCCGATACGTTTTTCAGCCAAATAGTTCAGCCCTACTTTACACGATGTTTTAATGCATCTAAAGTTATTTAATTCCTATTAGCTGCTTTTGTTTTTAAAATGCTAAATCATTTGGGTGTTTGCTATTATTGAATCCCCTGAAAACAATTTTTCACAAGAGAAAATTTGATGCAAATGAGCTTTGATATAAGCCGGTAAGGATACAACACCTTAAATACCAGGGCAGAAGATAGTCACATTTCATTGCTCGTTAATATGAAAGAGGATGAAGTCAGGAAATCCTGTGAAAAGATGCCAGTGTGTCTGTAAGGAAAGTGGAAGTTTGGGTGTCAGCAGTGATTCAAACAGGACAAATATCTCAAAAGTTCACCGAGGTTTTGTTTCTCAACAGGCTCTGGAAGGTGAGGGAGTGGCCATTGCACACAGCTGCAAAAATGAAGAATATTGAAATGAAGGGAGTAACCCTTGTGCTGTGAACTCTGAAGAATGCTGGAGAAGCTCTGATTCACATAAAACTTGTTGAAATCATTTGCTTTTCAACTAGAAAATACAGACATTATAGAGATCAAACTCTACTCTATACTGCAAAATATACTGTATAATTCAAACTAAATAAATGTATGCTAAAAATATAGAACAAAAATCCAGATATTTGAGGAATCTGAGAAGTAAGTTTAAGGAGATATTAACATTTTACTAAGAAACCCAAAAAATGTTGAGTTTAACATAGACGCTATGCTAATTTGAAGAGGCTAACAAGTCTGTTTTCCGTTTCTCCAGTGTTGAAAAAGAAAATTATTCTCAAGAAACATACCAACCTTTGTCTCTATCTCGTCAACCAAGTTCTGTAAATCTGACCTGGAATCAAAGACGAATTAATCACAACATTTATTGCACAATATTGAGAGCGCTTTGCAGCAGTTACAGGCTGTGATGCATTCGAAAGCAGCATGCTAAACACAGGAAAACAAACACAGAATTTAGTACATGAAGAACAAGAATCTACATTTTGGCTTATTTGACTGCAGAGCGTTCATCAACAGTGTTGGGATACATTTTGATCGGGTCATTTAAGGTAACAAGATCACTTAAGTAATAGTTGAGAGCAAAACTTGGCCCTTAGTTATTTGCAGCCATCCTTGATTTGAGGCGGTTAATCTTCAGAGGGAGGAGGCCGACCATCTCCGTACTCAGCTCCAGCTCCGTTTCCACGGCAGCGGGCGCTTCAGGGTGCGCCTCGCAGTACTGCACCACGTACCTACACAGCAGTTTCAGCATTTAAAAACAGACTGCGCCCAACACGGCAGATCGACTTTAAAAATGTGGGTGGTCCTACTTGTAGTTTTCCAGAGCTCTGTTGAGGTTTTCCAGCTGGACTGGAGGTGAGGAGCTGATCAGTTTGCTGTGAAGTCGGGCCACTCTGAATCGGGCCACCAGCGCCGGTCTGAGCACCTCCTCCTCCAGATGTTCAGGAGGTTTCCCTTCTGGTGAGCACAGAGAGTCCAGGAACATCTGGAAGTACCTGCCGAGGAAAGGAGGTTAAGTCGTTAAGAATAGGCTGAAATCCCAGAGAAACGCCGTAACTGGAAACTCACTTGGCAGAGGCAGAGCAGAGATGGTTGAATTTCTTAATAGTGTGGCCATCGAGGGAATGGTTATCAGCTTGTCTGTTGGCCAGAGTCAGCTTCAGGTCCATCATTTCATTGTAGGTCTCAGCCAACTCAAACATCAGCTGTCTGCGGATCAGCAGGTAGTATCTGGAGTTTAAGTCTGCAGAAGAACAGACCGACGGGACGTCATCAAACAGCCCGAACACTTTAGAGGCAGGACAAAAGGCGAGAGGACCAGTACCGTTGCAGATCGGCTCCAACATGTCAACTCTTCGCTTGTGCATCTTGCAGCGACGTTCCAAATCCTCCTCGAAGAAGGCCAGGGCCCGGAACAGGGAGCTGTGGTCCTGCAGGATCTCTATGTGGTCCGTCACATAGCCGTCCATCTGGAAGTACTCCTTCGCCTTTTAATCACAGTGAGGACGGACACAGAAAATCTATTAGACACACATTTCACACGGTTCTGCATCAGCTTACATGCATGGCTTCACTGCGGTAACGTCATGCAAAATACATGGCTTTAAAAAAAAAAAACGGAACTCTTTCCTTTAGGTTGACCACAATGTACAACTGAAACAACAATCGACAGTTTATCAAGAGACGTTTCAGGCAACGGTTGCCCAGTTTGGTGCAGGGCAATCGTCACTGGAAAATAGGATGCAGATTTTGGGAGGATATTATCTCATGTGCCATGCAGTCAGACTCTCCATGCCAACAATATAAAAAGCTCTAGAAACAATGAAGAGCCCACTGCACTGAACCGCATTGAAAACCTCCTGGTTATTCCACCAAATTTTGATTTCTGAACTCTTCCTGAGTTAAGACATTATTATTGTTGCTTCTAAATCAACAGGAACTTGTTTTCTTTGTACCATTTTAGGTCTGAAAGCTCTGCATCTTTTTTTCCCCCCCTCATTCTCTGGAAATAAAAACTAAATTTTGGGCTGGAATTTCAGAGACATGTCAATAGTTCATAGGAATAAAAGAACAATGTTCATTTTACTCAAACATAAACATATCAAGAGTAAAAGAGGTAACTCTAGCTGATACCATCAGTTCAATCTTCTGTTTACCTGTGTATGGATTTAGTATATTGATTATACGACAATCTAATCAACGTACTAACATGTTAGGATGTTCTAACAGGTATTTGTAAAGTTTGTCTCTCATAGACATGAGTTCAGCAGTGCTGAGCTCGTTTCTGTTTATGCATCATACCTGGGTTACATAGTTCTGTCCCACCAAAAACACGGCTCTGGCCTCCGTGAAGTCCAAAGGGAACAAACACATCACCTGTCAACAAGAACATAATAAAGTGACTTTAATGTCAACTACCGTAAAGAAAGCAGTTGCTAAGTGCACAATGGTTCCCACTAAAGAGAAGGTGATCATATTTTAATTCACACATTATTATCCCTCCCAACACTCAAGTTATTGATTATGCAGCTTACAAAATTTTAACTCTTGTACATTTTAAAGGGAACTTATTATGCAAAATGCACTTTTTGCATGTTTTTGTATTTCCATTTAGGCCTTAACTTCTTCTGGTAACAGTTCAAGTCCTTACAAACAAAAACATCCCGAGGTTTTCTGGCAATAAGTTCATCTTTGGTGCTGACTGGAAAACGAGCTGTTACCTGGCAACCTAAGAGGAGCTCTAGCAGGTTTGGTTTTTACCGCTGCATGTGCTGTACAATGGCTGCTGGAAAAGACAAGTGTTTTGTTCTTTACTTAACACCCAGAAACCACTTGCTGCTTTCTTGTAGGTTGTGCAGGAGGCTCCACTTGTTCTGCTTCTGCGTTAAAGATGTCTACAATTTTTACTTGTTTGCAGCCATTTCGATGTGATAAAGTGTGAATGTAAAGCTGGGGGGCGCCACCAGCAGAAGCTGATTTGGAAAAAAACTGACTCAGCCCTAAAACAGCTCATTCTGAAAGGAGATCAACAGAACTGAGAAGGTGGAATCTCATTATCTGAGAGCGATTTTGTGCAAAAAACAGAAACGTGTTTCGTTTCGCCCATAGACCAACCCTGACCTGTTCAAATAAATTACTTTTTCACCTGGCGTGAAAAAGTAATTTAACCTAACAGTTTTAGCTTTATTTCAAGAAAATCTGCACTTCCAAATATATTTTGAAAGATCAATACATTCATGTCTCTCAATATTTGCATAAATCTGTTATAAAGAAACACATTCCGAGTTTCACAAAAGGTTTTTTAAGCCACACCTGACACCGTTTTCACGTTTGAATGCCGTTTAGCTGCGGTGTAATAACCACAAACTTTGAATGTGAAATGAAAAGTTGCAACATGTGAGCAGCTAACAGTCAGTATTTCACCAGAATCAGGGGTTGTTGTCAACGGAAAATGATCACGACTTTAGAAATCTGACACTGCCAGTAGGTCAAACACATGGCTAAAAGCATCGGACACGTTCAGACCTTTTCCTCCACACTCGCGATGGAATCAAAGGTGTCTTCAGATCCGAACAGCAGAGCGCTCTTCCTGCCCTTTTCTTCCTCCTCCTCCTCCTGTCTTCTTGCTCTTTTCAGCTCGTCTTGGCGATCAGTATCCAACTCACCGATGTTATCCTGAACGTACAATCAAAAGAGCTTCTGTTGTTTCTTCGGGAGAGCCACACGTGTTGGGACGCATGTACAGCTTGCGTCTGCAAGCTGTACATGCAGCTTGCAGCTTGAAGTCGTACGACTGAGCCGTACCTCCAGCAGCTTCACGGCATCCTGCAGGAGATTGAGGCAGTACTTGATCCAACATCTGGCGATCTCTGCTCTCTTCTGCTGGAGCTGCTCCCTGCGCTCTCTCTCCGTCTCACCTGTGAAGATGTTTAGAAAAACACGGTTCAGTTCTTTTAAGCAGCTCAATTTACTTTGAGGAAATATAAAAAGGAGGTTTTTTTTAATTTACTTGAAGCAATGAACAGGAAACACACTACATATGTTCTTACTTAAATGTGGGTGATAACACAAAGCCTAGTATTCGCATATCAGTGAAATTTGTCACAAGAACAAATTTTGCAGCACCATAAATTATCCAAGAGTTGTTTTGAGCTTTTACAAGTAATGTAATAATAGCAGCATGATAATGCAGAAACACAACCTGTAAAAATCAATAAACTTTACATTTAATGAACATTTAAAAATGGACCTGTAAGACATTTTAAATATCCAAAATAAATCAACAAATAAAATGAACTGTGCCGTCTCAAAGTTTTTGGCAGAACGACAGAAACAATAAATCGATTCGTTTTAATTTATTATGCGATTAATATATTTATTGCTTATTGAGACAGTGGAGATATTTACTTTCTTGTGCGGCAGCTTCAGAGGGAACCTCTCCAGCCAAACCTGAAATAACAGTAGCTGCTGCAAGGCAGTGCCTGCCCTCCATGTATCGGCCCTGAAAGAACAAAAAACATTTAGCTTCAACCTTTAAAATGAAGTTCAAACAGATTCTGGCACGTTTCTGATCAAAGTAATCAATGCGTCACCTTTGTGATGTAATACTGGGACAGTGTGGCAGCATTCAGAGCCCACTCCATTGGACTGAACTGGTTTAACTGCAGCTGTCTCTGCAAGGTGCTGTGGCAGTAGGTGGCAGCGCGCTCGTTTTCACCTGACACACAACACAAGGAAATATGATTACCACCAAACACGACATGACCTCAACACACGTATCAAATATATTTGATTAATACTCATAAAATCAGATGCTAATCAATATTTGTATAATCGTCAAACTTACCAAGGTTCTTATACACTTGAGCAAGGTAGTACATGGTGTGGGTGTAAGCCAACTCAAACCTGGTAACAGGGGAGATGAAATAAGAGACACAGACGAGATAAAACTGATTGAAAAAAAAAAAAAAAAAATTAAATTAATCTCGACCCATTTTCAAAAATATGCATCCTCAGCGTTCAAATTCTTTCTTCTGTTTATTTTGTGGCTGCAATAAATAATTATTTTAGTAGCTACTAGCTGATTATTCAATCGATTAATGTGCAGCTTTTTCATTTAACTACTACAACGTTCGATGATTTATGCATTATAAACAAATTCCTCATAAATAAGAAAGACGCAGCATTGTTTTTGATCATTCGTAGAAAAGGAAGCACTTACTGGTAAAAACATACTTCTTACATCAACATGTCAAAAGAGCATCAGACCTTTCTGCTAAACTCATCTAAAGCTGGCACTTGAGTAGTTTTGGGTGGAAAACATTTACAAACATTTGAACTTTTTTAATCTTCAATGCAAAATGTTTATAGTTTTTGAACATTTTTGGCTTCATTACAGCTCTGAGTTCTTCTTTAATCAAATAGCCTTTTTTGAGTTTGACTAAATTAGTTGGCAATTAATCCAATAATTCAATAACTAGTTGGATTATCACTAGTTTATCACTTAAACTCCCAACAAAACATGCAGATGTTTGTGGTTATAATGTGGAAGCACTTCAGAAAGTTGTAAAAATACTTTTTTAGGGTACTGTAAGGCAGGCGATGCACAGGCAGGGTAAAAGAAACGACCTCTTAGTTCTTTCCTGATGTGTCAGCAGGTTCTCCTCCGTAGTGAAGTACTCCGTCATGTCGGTCGGAGGCCTTCCATCCTGGATGAGGTGAAGAAAACAGAAAAACCAAACAGGTCAAAAGGTCAAACGGTGGCGGTCTGGAAAGTCTGTCAGACCAAACATGATGTGTTGAAGCTGCTGGGCAAAAACAGCAGAGGGAGACAGAGGAGTGTGTGTGTGTGTGTGTGTGCGTGTGTGTGTGTGTGTGTGTGTGTGCAGAGAGCGCTGGAAGGGAGACTGAACACAGGGAGAGTGGATGCAGAAGAAAAAACTTGAGATAAACATGAAGAAGGAAGCTGAGCAGACAGATCTGAAACAAAGTGATAAAGTCAAGATGGCGTCCACCTGCACATCCAAGAAAGTCATGTATTCATATTATTCATGTATTCATACTGTGTCTCAGTGCATATACAACAAATACGTCAGCCTGACACAGCAGGTCTAAAGTAAGTTACATTGGAAAAGGTCATTAGCAGCACATTGGCATCGGATTTTTTTAACTTGTCATCTGTGGAAAAGCTGCTGTGACTCAGTATTGTGGACAGGGTCACCACATAATCACTGCTGGAATGATGCTTAACACGGCGGTGGAACAATTGCAAGGTTTCATCCAGAAAACCTGCTAAGCCCCATGGTTGGGTGCCGGGGCAGTCACTCATCCAGCGGCCCACCGTGTTTTTGAGTTAAAAACTGTTTCAAATTGACAGAAAATATCACTTGACGATTACGTGTTATTGGAAGATTGGAAGATTAACATCTGAACACCAACTATAAAGTCTGAAAAAATGCAAAAGCAATGCTTGGCCTGGCACAAGTAAAGCCTGGTGGCCCGCCAGGCTTATAATACACTGGGGGAAAACCTCAATCGGTGCGTTTTGCAGAGAAAACAAACCACCGAGAGAAATCTCGGTCGAGTACTCCAACACTGGTACACTGTTTTAAATAACCAAGAGCTGAAACGTCTTTCAAAGTGATCTTTTCCCACCGTGAGTGCAGCAGCCTCACCTCCTTCATGTAGCGCTGGTAGATGGACTCCGCTGATTCCAGGAAGCCCTGCGCTGCCTCGGTCTCGTCGCGGCCAGCCCACAGGATTCCCAGCTGGTTCTGAAAGCACACAGGACCAACTCATGACCCCCATCAGCTGATGAGCTCCACACCGGGCTGATTGTGAAGACCGAAACCGCAGCAAGGATGCTATGTTACGGGCTGTACGGAGCCACGTTTACGGAAAAACAAAAGGAAACGTTGTTTTTTACCCTGACGTGGATGAACAGAGACACATTCTCCGAGGACACCCTACATTTCTCCAGCATTTTCATGCAGTTCATCAGATGCTCCTGCCCGGCTGACAGCTCCTCCGTGTCCACATGGTTGACGCCCAGGTAGTACTCCACAGCCCCGAGCTTAGCCGCCCGCATCCCGGCCGGCGAGTCGCCGCTGAGCCCCTGGCTGAAGGCATCCTCTGTCTGGCCGTCCACCGGTTGGTCCGGGGGCCGTTGCTCGCAGTTTTCCCCGCCGGCGTCCTCCTCTCCGTCCCCGGCCTCGAAGCTCTTCAGAGAACAGTAGATTTCTCTCAGGAGCTCCCTGGCTTTGTATTTGGAGCGAAACGGGTCGTTTTCTGGGTCATTTCGGGACTCTGTTTCGGTGAGACGTTGGGCGTTGGTGAATTTGTCGCAGATGGATCTCCACTCAACGCTGTTAATGGAAGCCATGTTTGTTTTCTTCTCTGTCATGCGGCTACAGGATGGCAGTAAAATGCGTCGTTGGCATTTTACTGCCATCTAGTGGAATAATATAGTCATGACTATCAAATAAGTTTTTTCTTTTTAAGTTCAACTTCTGACAAAATTCCAAAATATTTCTGCTCATTTATATTCTAATGAAACTTAAAGACAAATTAACAATTTTTTAGACACTTATAAGATTTAAGTTTTATTTATCTACAGAAAAATGTTTTTCAAGCTAATTCAAATTACATAAAGAAAAACCCCAAATTAAGTTTCCTAAAAATTTTAATATACAAATGAATTCATTCTTCTTTTTTCTCAAATCATAGAAGTGGTAAATTATGCCAATGTTTTGACTGACACACTTTTGGGAGAAGTTTGGCAATGTTCTAACTGTCCAGCAGAAAATCATCAACACAAAGACTACAACTAACTGAGCACTTCTAAAACAGAGACATTGGAGTATTAAAAGCTGCATTTACCTCCACAGTGTGCAGTAAAAGAAGGCAACATCTGAAAACATTGTTTTTCCGGTCCAGTTTATTCAAAACATGTCTAAAGAATCCAAACAATCACTCGGAGAAATCAGGAAAATCATACAAGGAACTTAAATTAATGTGACGTGACTACATGTGTGGTCAACACTTAACAGAATTTTATTTTGAACAATTTTACAGGATAATCTGAACAGCCTTAGCTTTTAAACAAAGCCTCATGTTTTTCATATTTACATCTGTTCATTTCAATATTTTCTAATTTGCACTTTTTGCCATAGGAGGTAAAATGATGCCAAACTTGAAGCATAATGACAGATGATTTTTTTTCTCATTTTACCTCAGCAAGTTCTACGCATCTAAAAAAGGTGACAATATGGAGGACAATATACAAGTTACTCCAGAATTACTGTCTGTGCATTTTTGCTCAATCTGACCTCCCATCTTTTTAAATGTCCATGTTTTAAAAGGATACAGTGTAACAATATTTTTTCTCCAAAAAAAATAACTGTCAGGGTCTATTTTATAAGTTGCTGCAGCCATAGATCTGTGTGCAAGGCATCCGTCACCGTTAGTTCATTTAGGTTTTATTCCAGGTAAAATCTAAAAATAGCTGATCGAAACTACTGGAGAAAAGCTTAAGTTTTGTTTTTTTTTTTTATTTCATTGTGGATTAAAGTGAAAGCTGAATTGTGAGCAATTATGGTGCCATCCGGTCAAAAAGACAAAACTGGCAACAGCTTCGCTGATCTGCTTCAGAGGTTCTGGTGTCCAAATGTAGTTTGTTGAAGCAGCATTCTGCATTATTGCACTGATTTCTCTTCACCACTAGGATGACTTCTGCTCCATGCTGAGGTTAGAAAGAAAACACACGAAGTTACATCAGAATGCAGCTTTTCTCTTTACAAATATCATAATATTTACAGAATACATTCCTGTCAATTTTAGGTCACTATTATTGCTTTTTTGTCACATATTCCACATAAAACTGGACAGTTGTAAACTAAATTTCAATATGTGGAACTGTTAGACAGCTCTGGAAAAAATTAGCAGACCACTGAAAAATGATCAGTTTCTCTGATTTTACTCTTTATAGGTAAATGTTTGAAAAAAATGAACATTGTTCTTTTATTCTACGAACTACTGACAACATGTCTCTGAAATTCAAAGCAAAAGTTTTGTATTTATTTGCAGAAAATTAGAAATGGTCAAAATAACAAAAAAGATGCAGAGCTTTCAGACTTCAAATAATGCAAAGAAAACAAGTTAATATTCATTTAGAAATAAAAATGTTAATGTTTTAACTCAGGAAGAGATCAGGAATCAATATTTGGAGGAACAACCGGGAGGTTTTCAGTGGTCTCTTAATTATTTGGTAGGCTACAATATTTCTTGTCATAATCAAAATTATCACCAAAATAATGAAGTGATCTGGTTTGGTCAAAAGATTTGATGTCTAAAGAACAACCTGAAATAACATAGATACACGATTTTTAATCATTGCCATAAAGAAAAAGCAGAAAAAGTCACCTCATGACATTCAGGCCTTCAGCTAAAACGTAAGAATCACTAAAAACGAGCATTACAACACTGGATTTAAATTAAACTGCTCCCTCATCTTGTATTTCAAATTAGTGACAATAAAAAAATGCTGACAGAACATCATCTCACTTATATTTGATGAGGCGACTTCCCTGGACCAGCTGTGCCGACTCGTTGGTCAGATGGCAGGCGAAGAGGAGCCAGTTACGAGGCTGAACCTTGTAGGCGAATCTCATGAAGAGCAGAGAGTAACAGCACAGAGCTGAGAGTAGAAAAACACGCAAATGTGGATTTATTAACGCACTTTCAACTTATAAACTTCTCACTTTCCCAAATTCTCACATGTAAATAACTGTGAAATAACACAGGAGTATCTTAATAAAGCAATAGAAAAAGGCCAAAATAACAACAGATTAAGTAAATCTGGATTCAAATGAAGAAAAAAACATTTTCAAAAACTACACCTCAACTTGACACAAAAAATAGATTTTTTTTCTAAGTAGACCAATGAAAGCCCCAACCCAAAACAGGATCAGATGCAAGAAAACAACAATGTCTGTCCATGTGTTTGTATGTCTTACCAAAGGTCATCCTGCCACTGATAATTTCAGGGCTCTTTTTCATGTCTGTGATGGCAGCGATGGGAAGACCCCAGTTTGCTACGGGGCCCCAGAAATGCTGGAAAAATGACATTTAAATTATATTAAACAGGAGAGTAAAACTGCAAGCACTGGCATATTCTGCAGTCTACACAAATACATAAAACAACAACTAGACAGAGAAACTCTGGACTTACCGTGCTGTCATACGTTTATGTTTTCATTTGTAAGTCCGACATGAAAAAGAAAAAAAGAAAGTTAAAACTTCACTGTCAGATCAATTAGCATTTCAGTCTCAGAGCTGTCAGATGCAAAGCTGTTTTCTTATTTAAAGGTTATTCAACACATCTCGAAAAAGTGACACAAAGATGAACATTTTGTGTTTAAGAAGCAACCAAATGCAGCTTCTTGCATCACAATACTCTCACCTGACCTTTACTCTGCATGTCAGGAATGAAGCAGGTTTGTGGAGGGTAAAACGAAGAGTACGCTTGAATGTCCTTACAATGAGTTGTTTCATATAGTAAACAAGGTAGATCTCATGTAAAATCAGGTCAAAGAGAGGTTGGTGTGAACTTCAAGCACGACCCACACAATTATTGTTTTTAGGACGCAAAGCAAGCATTTTCCAATTCACACATACCCTCCGCTATTTTGGAAGATATTTGTGAAGCAACCCAGTAAATTTATCAGTACCTTGTTTTACACAAATGGACATCCTACTACTAACATAGTGATGTATATTTGAATTACAAACTATCATAAACAGTAAGGAGCCGCGGATAGCAAGCGCCCTTGAGAGTTTAGCAGATGACAACAAAGAAAACAGGAGCAAACACCAACAGATGATAGGTAAAAATATCACTCACTGCTGTTGATGAGTAGACTGGGTTAATTTAAGTACATTTCAACCAGCCAGTACTTCTCAAAGAGTTGCAACGGTCAGTCAGATTAGTTAGCATTCATGCTAGCAGTATATATTGAAGCGTGTTTAAATACAAACCTCGTCAAATAATCCCTGAACTCCTTACTCTTCAGGTGGTCGATGGCTTTGCGTGCAATTGTACCCGCCATGGTTTAAAGTTAACAGTGTTGTTTGTTTTTCACGGAGAACTGGACTCTCCCTGGCAGGACTGAAGGGCGACTGGAGAGCTGTGCAACCAGAGGACGACCGATAATATCCGGGGGTGTTGCGCCGAAATAGGTTCTTCCGCAAATAAAGAGACACGTCATATAGACCCATTTTTCCATAATTACAGAAAAAGTATTTGATCACTTTCTTTTATTTCTGAAGAATTTGCTTAAATTGTAAAAACTGTAAAAAAAAATAAAGTTTTCTTTGTTTTTAGTTAATTTATAATGAGTTTATTTTATTGAATCGCATCTCTTAATGTCTTTTTTTGTTGCTGTTTTCATCAAAACAGATCTATCTTGTAAATGGATGGATATTGGATGAGACAACCTGTGTAAATAAGGTTACATAAAAATGTAAATAATTTTTAGATGTAAGATTTAATCAGTTAAAAACAAAAAATTAAATTTACAA
>VMRN01000020.1:7305767-7383388 GCA_010277015.1 Poeciliopsis turrubarensis | reverse complement strand
ATATATATATATATATAGTGTTTAAAACGCAGGAAGTCCACATCAACGGGAGAACCAAGTGAGATAAAACACCGGCAAGCGCATGCGCAAAAGAGGAAAACCTAAATTCCCTTCCGGTTCACGTCTCTGACTACATGATGGCTGTGCGTGGTGGAAACGTGTCTCGGAATACCCAAGAAGACTCAGTTTGTCAGCTTGAGGACGACAACAAACAGAGCGATTCAGAGGGAGAAAGTATTAACGAAGACTCTGACGAAGGAGAACACACAGACAGCCATGATGGCGACGAAGCGGAGAGTGAAAAGGACGATGATAACGACTCGGACGCCGTTGGCGGCTGGGCAGACGCCATGGCAAAAATCCTGGGGAAGAAAACTGCGCCGAACCAGAGCGGCATCCTGGCTAATAAGAAAGCGGTGACGGAGAGAAAGGAGCTGCTGGAGAAAAAGAAAGAAGCAGACAAGAAGCGGAAGTGGGAAATGATGTTTCGAGAAAAACCGGACATCGTGCGGGACCGCGAGCTTGAGAAAGCCCTGCAGAGGACGGCCACCAGGGGGGTGGTGCAGCTCTTCAACGCCGTGAGGAAACACCAGAAAAACACGGGGGACGCGCTGAAGGAGGTCGGTGGGTCTGAGAGAAAAAAGGCCAAGATTATATCCTCCATCTCAAAGAAAGACTTCATCGACGTGCTGAGACGGACTGAAGAAGGAACCAAGGTTTCTGTGAAGATGGAGAATCCTCCTCCTGTGTCTGAGCAGAAGCCTGCGTGGAGTGTCCTGAGGGAGGACTTCATGATGGAAGCCAGCATGAAAGACTGGGACAAAAACAGTGACACGGAGGAGGTTTAGTATGATGTGGGTCAGCGCTGTGGGAAGGTCATTCCAGGTGTTTAATAGTCTGCTTTATCCACGACTCCCAATGTTTAAGTTTTAACAAGTTTTGATAAAGCCAACCTCCATTTATTCATTCATATGAATAAATGGATGTTTGGCACTGACTGCAAAAAATAGTCATATGTAAAGGCCTCAGCTTTAGTCCTCCAAACATTCTTCTGTACTTTTTCCAAAAAGCTCCATCTCATGTGAAAACTTTACCATAATTTTCAATGTTGCGGCCTGCAAATTTCAATCAAGACTAACGGTATTAATGGTTCAGATGTTTTGCAATTTTTAAGATTTCTGGTAAGTTGTGCAATAAAAATACATTCTTTGTTGTTGCTGGTGTTTATTGATTTACAATATTATGTGTAAACGATATACATAACATGATTTGGGTTTTCCAGAAACAAATGTGAGATTGGAGACTAAAAGGTAATGATCTCAAACATGATTGATCGACAAGAGAATAAAAGTCTAATCCTTGACTGAAGAGGAAAGTGCATTAAAAACAGCATGGCATTTACTGAGAGTTTTTGAATATTTAAAGTTAAATTTGATTTGTGTTTCTCTCCTCCACTTGCAGGTGGAAACAACTTTGTGGCTAGAAAACTCAAATTTCCATCTAATAAGCTTAAAACACAGTTGTGTCACGATTAACAAGTTGAGAAATTAACTTTTTACATAAAACTGGACTGGTTCGGTTTGCTCCATCTGAAAACTACTCTTATCTTTGACTAACATTTGTTTGGTCATCTGAAACGAACCATTTTCACAAAACAACAAAAAAATTCCTAGAAAAACACTATGGCTGCTTTTTAACAACTTTTATTGTTTTTTTTTTACTTAAAGAAATTGGTCATGCAAATAAGAAACAGGACACCACAAGATTAAACAGAGTTTAAACAGAAATAATAGCAATCTTGTAAAATTGCAGCTGTAACTGTAAATCAATGATGGAGAGAAGGACAGAGGACGAGGTTTGATGTGAATGTTTAAGGTTTTAACAGAAAATACTTGATGTGAACCAGTTTCTAACAGTAATTTATTACAGAAACATGAAAAAAAAATGGTTCAAATATGGAAACCATTTAAGATGGCTGCTAAGCTAATTCACCAAATATTGTTCAATCAGCAGACATCCCTGCATGTCTCACTTTACATGTTAAATATTCACATTTATGGCAAAATAAGGAAAAAAAGAACACAAGTATGGCTTGCTTATTGTTTGGTTTGTTTTAACTGACTGGCTTGACGTTTCGTCTGACGTAAATCAGTTTCTTTAATGAGATTAATACATTTTAAGAGATTGCAGTTTCTTTTTACTATCACTTTATATAATTAGCTGATGAATTAAAAGTGCGAGATTGTTTTGTTGATTAAATATACCCACAGATAAAAATATAAACTGACAATTTAGGGATTATTTCATCAGTATAAATTTACAAGTTACAGGATAATTGAAGAATTTTGGAAAAATAATTCAGCCCAACAGATTCATTTATAGGATTCATTCTTCAGACACAGGAAATCCTTCATGAATTGAATTTTATTTTGCCCATTAAAAACTGATTGTCAAAACAACCATCGCAAAGACACCAAAAGTGCAACTTCCAGAAAAAAACTCCACACATACAAAGAACAACCAGCACTCACATCCCATGAATCTAAAAACCACAAATACAGATATCGGAAACTCAATGTTTCACATCACCAAATTCATTTAAACTCCTACAAAATATAACATTTTAAAGTTAAAATAGCATCACTAATAAGGCCTCCACTCTTCACCAAATAATAGGGACACCAAGTGTCCCTATTATGTTTCACACGTTTTATTTTCTACTCTTAGTTCGATCTGTGATTCTGAAGGTCTTCCTGTTTTTGAAACTGATAATTAGCTTCATAAAAATATTCCTGACATCCACAAAGAAAATGAGTCTTGCCAGAATAAAAAATAATGTTTCAAAAAGAAAATGTAATCTTTAAAATCTTTTTATCACTAATGTTTAAATTATTACAGAGCATAAAATCTTGAATTGAATTTTATTTTGCCTATTGTATCTTCTAAACAGATACAAACCTTTTGGCTGCTCAGGTAGAGATGATCACAAGCCGTCATTTATTTATGTTTTATTTGTGTGAGAGAATCTGTAATGTCAATGAGTAAAAGAAAATAAAAACATATCTATTTGTTAATTCAAGTAGGTGTCTTCAAAAAAAATAATTTCCTTTTGAGAATGGTTTAAAATGTAAATCACTCAAAAGAAACCCTTTCACCAATGGGAATATGTTCTTATATAACATCAATATTCTGTAAGCAATGTACTAAGCAGATGTGATCGCCTGCAAAATGTATAATAAATGACAATTCTTTTTAAAGATACTATAGCATTTTTTAAACCCAGTCAAACGACAGCAATGCAAAACAAATAGAAGAGGTAGTTCAGGATGTATTTTCACAAGGGGAGCCAAAAAAGATGTTTGTGAACTTTAAGCGACGCTTACAAATCTTAATATTTGATGACAAAAAAGATGCTTTCAATTGTGTACACAACTTAAACCTCTCAGTTGTCATGTTCACATAATTTTTAATTTACCTCAAATTAACTAAATGTTCCTTCATATCTTTTTTTTTTTTTTTTTTTCCTAGCAATTTCAAATTTACAGAGAAAAAAAGTATTTATTATTCTGTTTTTTGTGTAAAAACAAAATAAGTTCATTTTGAATCAAATTACAGTCAGTGGCTTTTAAAGTCATTTTAAATGTCATCCCTTTTTTGGTGTCATCTTGACTTAAAGTCAAGAACAGGGAAGAAAAAAAATGACACATTGAGGACATAATAACAAAAATATAAAAACAAATAGTAAACTGTTTTTGGACATAGCAGCAAGAGTTTCCAACACCTACATTTTTACCCTTTGTGCCCAAACAATCAAAATGTAAGGCTTCAAATTTGAACATTATGAACAAGTAAAAAACATCTTTATCATTGTTTTTTTTTTTTTTTACAACAGGCTATGAGTAGATTTTATTAAAAAAAAAAAAATCTACTCAAAGGTAATCAAAGCGGGCTGGTAAGAATTGATTTGTGTGCAGTAATAAACTTCCTCAGACAGACGTGTATTTGTTGTCGTCTAAACCCAAAACCCCAAAACCCCAAAGCCAACACTCAAACCCCAGAACTACAAAGAGGCAAAATGAGAAGAACCTGAGACCAGCTTCTGAAATTTGAGCATCAGTTTCCACCATTTGGACGAACTTCTGCGTAGTTCTTAACCAACTGGGAGATCCTTTTGACTTTAATGTCAGGGGTTAAAGCATCATAGTCAGACCACAGGTATTCTGGAGACAGCACCTTGGTCGGTTTGTTGGTCAACAGGTACCTGCAATGAAGAAGGACAGACAAATACGCAGTGTAAGTATTTTTCTGTTTAGATATTTTAGTTTAATGTTGTGTCATATTGTACCTGTTGAGATGACTCTCCTCCTGCCAAACAGCTTCGATTTTGTTTTTGGCATCCTCCTCTGACATTTCGTAACAGTACCTGGTAAAAGAGCAGAAATCCAAATACAAATCCTGCTGCAAAAAGTTTAACGCTTCCAGCAAACAAAAAAACATGATATTTAAAAGACATTGTTAATGTAAAATATGTTCAAAATGTACTTTTAATCTGAATAAAACGACTCGCTTCAGTTATTAAACAAACTGTTCATTATGTGTCTCTGGCATAAATAATAATTGTTTTCACATAATGAACAAGTTTTGAGTTTACTTTTTGTCAAGCCTATAATATAAACATGTTTCTAGAATACCAAATTTATGAATGAAGATTACAAGAAATGTTTGTGTCATTTTTTCAGAAGTACCTACACACTGTAAAACATTTAAGCTGCATTTAGTTGTGTCAACTACCTTATCCTGTTTAGGTCAAATAATTTTAGCGAGATTCAGATTTTGAACCTAAACGTGTCAATTTGTGAAAGATAAACTTACTGTAGTAGATTGTGTTAGCTTTTTATTAACAGCTGAATAAACTAGAGATTTTAGGTCAATACTTAAAAAACTGAAAAAAGAAAAAGAGAGGAGTAGGAACTATTTCCCAGAATGCTTTGCAGCGTGTTTTGGTTACCTGAGATGGAAGTGGGTTACACTGACCTGACTGTTGTGTTTTATTAAGGCAAATGTTTATTTTAAAGCTTGAGGATAATGTCTTGACCACACAAAATGTTTTTAGCCGAATTCATTGAGATGCTTAATAAAATTCATTATCAGATCAGAAATTTTGCTCAGGCAGTTTGAAACAAGAATTTAAATTATTTACACATTAACTTGATAAGGTGAGTGAAAATAATAGAGAAATGTGTGCTCAAACTGGGTGAGGGCAGCTTCTTTTCTTGCATATTGTAAATAACTATTTGTTTAAATTGCAGCATCAAGTTAAATCTCACTATTCAAGATTAATAGACTTAAAAAAAACAATGTTTAGACAATTTGTCTCTTGTTGTTAAATCAACTTAATGAACTTCAATTTCCGAGTCAAAAACAAAACAACTTTCTTCTTGACTTAAATTAAATAGTCAAAGCAGAAGTTAAAGCACCTTCAAATGTTTTACAGTGTATTATGAAGCAGTTAAGATTTTGTTATTTTTACTTTATTTCTGAAATGATCTAGTTTATCCAGCGTTTCGATGTGTAGGCATTTTTATGAAGGTACAATTTGCGTGAGCTTGTCGTTATGAGCCATAAATGCTCCATGAATTGGTTATATTTCAATCAGCCTTTCACAACAAAGCATAAACCTGCTGTGCATTGGCTGTCAGAGCTGCAGTGTGTTCACATACCCTGCTTATCCTGGTTCAAGTCCTGATTACTCAAGATAAAGCTTACTTGATCTAAGTCAAGTATCAGGTCTCAGCAGTCAAAAACCTCAGTCAACACCTCTGTCTGGACGGACACGATTTCACAGGCGAAGGTTTTGTGTCATAGAGATTGTGTAGTTTGATTACTTGACTAGCTTGTACATGTCCTCCAGGTATCCACACCACACCGCTGCAGTGTAGTAGTAGTCTCCTTCCCCAGCAGGAATATAGGCTTTGGACTGAGGTCGACGCTCATAAGGAAAACCGTCCCTTGGCGTCGTCTGTGTGGGCAAAGCAGGTCAACATGAGAGGCTTTGAATAATATATGTGATGAACTGGAAATGACTGGCAGACGCAGCATATATGGCACAAAGAGACTGAATATCTCTCATCTTCATTTACGTCCCGTAAAGCAAATATTATGTGAGGCTACCCTGTAGTAGCCCCGGTGAAGTACAGCTGAAAGACGACTGAGGGACTCGGTTCCGAACCGGGCATAGAAGACGCTGTCTATGTCCATCATGAACAGATAATCCGCCTCATTACGGATCTGAAAGGAGACATATTGGAAGTATTAATAAAACATTATAATGCAAGAGCACATTGTAATGAATGGTGTTTGTAAAGCTGGAAAGTAAAGTAGCAATCTGAATACTCAAATTCTCTGAAACTTTAAGTTCAAACATCGCCACGATCAATTTGAAATGACTGCCGGAGGTTTGGGAGGCATCTGAATTATTTAGCTTGGAGGATTTAGTTTGTTTGGGTGGGGAAATTCCACACCTTCTTTAGGTTTAGTACGTCAATCCTGTCCTTTCATAAAGCAACCAAACCAAATAGATAGAACAGTTGTTTGGTTGGGACTCTGCCCAGCATGAGCAGCAGGTGAGGCAGTGAAACGTAAAACAAACGCACCGCAGAGGGGAAAGTAAATTATGCTACTGAACAAAGAATTAAAAACCTTACATTCAAATTATATGTATAAATATTTTTATTCCCTTTCATCTAATTATTTTTCTGTGTTTAGTTTTTTGGGTAGTTTTTTTTTATTTTTCGCATTGCGTGAAGTACGTCAGAGGTTGGATGAATTTTAAATACTGTTCAAATGAAAGTGCTTTAAGCAAAGCCAACATGAGTGACGCTTTTGCCGATAGCGACTCTTAGGATGTTTACCCCTCCTGATGCAAAAAGCAAGAATTTCCAGCATGTAAGACATTTGCTTATATACAAAATTTGCAAGCAAAATGTTTTTCTTAGATCTACTTAGCATTGTGGCACAGTCAGGGAAACGTATGATTATATATATATATAATTCTAACTATTTTGACCCATAGAGTCATATTCAAAAGATTATAATATTATCCAAACTCCAACTCTGGTTTTTTCAGCAACTCTGTCGCTGACAGAAACGCATCGTAGATTACTTACAGGGATCTTTAAAAAGCCTGACCTGATGATTCTGTTTTGACTGATATTCTTTTACTTTTATCTAAAAAGTTGATGATTACAGAGACAACGTCATGAAGTAGCCCTATTGTTGACCGCAGACATGTTAGACGTGTTTGACATGTTAGACGTGCTAGCAGATGTCTCACCGCAGAGCAAAGTAAACAGTGCCTGACTCTCTGAGATTTGCAAACGTATATAAAACTGGTGAATAAGATCGGTTACATGGGATTGCAGATTTTCCAAAATTACAGCTGGTTTATCCCTTCTCACTCCTAATTATTTACACAGAAAGCAGAAAGCTGCTTGAAAGCTTTGATTTCTGCTAATTATGATACTTTTCCACTTATATGAACAACAACAAAAAAACCTGACTGAAATGTGGGCTAAATTAAAAGTTTCTTTACCTGCTTAAAATCTGACAAATTAGCCTAATCCGAATGTATATATATTGGAAGGATAGGAATTTGACTGTGTACTGAAAAAAACGAAATAGTTATCATTAAGTACTTAACAGATGGAAAATAAAAATTTATGTGGTGTCCTTGGATATTGGAACACCATGTATTTGCCAGCCTTTGCCTAATATTTACTCCAACTTTTACTATACTATAAATCTGTCCATCCATTTAGCTTCTATGGCTTCATTAAAAAAACTAGTTTTCTTTCTTGGCTAATTCTTTGTGTTTCACTTTTTACCATCTTTTCAATGGTGATGGTTGCCCATTTCATCCTTCCCAGCACAACATCCTGCCAGCGGTTTGCACTTGGGACGGACACAACTATAACCTTCCTGTTGTCACCCAGAGGAACCTGAAAATGAAAAATCAAACAAAAAACCCAATTAATTACGAACAACAACACCAAAACATTCAAACTGGGATCAAACAATAGAATAAATTGAATAAGGAACTACAACAATGCCCAAACATCAACCAGTTTAAAAATTAATGAGACAAATGTTAGCTGTCTGCCATGTTGTTATTTGCAAACGTTATTGCTAGTATTAGTATTATCTGTACATTTTCTTGTCTCATGAGAGTTTTTAATCCTTTTGTCTGTGGAATATGATTTATTGTTGGCTCTTTAGCATACTATCAATATTATGGCTTTAATTACCAATTTTCGATAATTATTGAGTCAGTAGGTAATATATTTAAATAAATTGAGATAAGGGGTAAGATTAAGTAAGTGTTCACTTCAAACAGAAAAGAGTAATAGGCAAATTATTTTGTTTTTTGGTATGTATGCACATGTTTTTCTAAACCGGTTTGAAATAAATAAATATAGATATAAATACAAAAGTAGCATTGGTTGAATGATAAACACCTACAAAAGTGATTAAATATCTGATATCAAACATAAGTTTTGATATATATGCTTTTTTTGGAGCAGTGTTGTCATGGCACATGGGTTTCTCCATATCGAAAGACTGAAATGCTGCAACAGCACTTAAAAAAAAGAAACAAAACAAGCAAAAAATAAAACAAAACAAAGAACAAACAATTATACTTTTGCTTCACTTTAACTACTTAGACTTGGCAGACGGTTTTTAATATGATTTTTAATTTTTTTTTTTATTGAAGTTTCAATTTCTGCAACTCAGTTTGACAAGAAAAGATCTGGGCCTGCCTCCCACGGTTTTCATTTCGTACCTCGTTCAACCACAAATTCATCATTTTTAAATCAACAAACTCAATGTTAATGTGAGCATTATATCTATAAATAGTCTGGTTCATTAGTCAACTTTTGTTTTTTTGTATTTCTAGCTTGTGCTCAGTATGTTTCATCATTACTGAGTCTCGAGTGGGGGAGTTCCCCTTGTGACTTTACTTCATGTTCAAAATTGCAGGCTCTGGTCAACCTGCAACTTACTTTCAGTTCTCTGACTATTTTTATGCACTCACCTGTGTCGCTTCTTATTGGTGTCATTATTTATTAATCCGAGTTAACCGACTGTAAATTGTTTATTTTGTAAGCTTCTGGATCTGTCGACACACTGCCTGCTTCTCTTGTTGATTGATTTGTTTTCTATACTTATGAAGCATATCGTTACAAGAATTCATTTCATAATTTTCTTATGATTGCTGATTCCCCCAGGCCCATAAAACACTCTCTCAGAAAATGTTAGCATTTCATAAACCCAGTTGTTGTCCTGTTGAAAACCTCAGAAAGAGTAAACCATAAAACCTCATTACGAAAGAATTTAGCTGTTCAAAAATGTTTTCAACAACATGAAGTGGTGATTAAGCCACAAGACCAGGTGCAGCTTTGAGAGTTTTCAAATTCAAAGCATTTCACAGTTTAGAGTTTCACAGGGTGTGACCTGCAGCTCGAGTCAGAACAAAGAGCTGAACGGATGTGTCCAAAGCATGCGCTACAACTGTAACATCTGACATTTTGTGTCACTGAAATGCACCTGCAGCGTAGTTTTCCCTGAGGAAACAGTCTGCTAAGTAGCAAGTGCACTTGTTTTAATAAAAATAAAATAAATGCTACTGCACAAATCAACTCCTGCCAAAGGCTAAGGAGGTTAGCCTTCTTAGCATTTAGTTGCCTTGTGCTACTGAAATGTTAGCAGAGTTACTTCAATAAGTTCTCACAACTACGTCACTCTGCATTCAGGGTTCAGGCGAGTCTTTTTGAGAAATGCCTTTCGGTGCAATGAAAAAAAAAATGCTTTTCAAATTAAAGATAAAGATTTTTATCCATTTTTGTAAATTGTATGAAGAAATACAATTTACAAATTTGCTTTGATTGTATGGTTTCATAAAAAATTATGGAAGCATTTCTTAGTATGGCTACCAAACTTAAATTGCACTAAGATATACACTTCTCACTTGCTCTATGAATAAAATTAAGGAGCTTTCTATTACTGTAAACCATGCCACCACTTGGCATGGTTCAGTTCTCAGAAAGGAGCAATTATAACAAGAAACCAGTTGTGTCATAACCTGTCCTGTATATTTGTGAATCCTTTGTATCAAATGCCTTGATGGAAATTAACTTGCATTGTTATCAAACGAGTATCAACACGTTCATTTTCTGCGTTCAAACTTTAAGCACAGCATCTTACTTTTGTTGCAACACAACATTTTTTTTGCTGAAAAACAAAAAGACTCATAATTAATAGGAATGTTCTAATTTTTTTTATGGTCGAGAATTTTCCATGCCAACATAATAAATGCCGTGTGCACTTACATGACTTCAAGCAATTTTTCTGTATTTAGATGATAACAATAGTCTTCCAATCCTTAAGACAGAGCCCAGCTATGTGGGTTTTATTTGTTTTTAAGTTAACAGTTGTAGAAATTTAACAGGCAAATGGTAAAATACAGATCGGAACACTAACTTACATGATAAAAGATTGAGAAATGCCAGACTTATGCCTTTTATAAGGGTAAGGCAAAAATAAAAGCTAACTAGAATAATTTTTTTTTTTTAGGAAAAAAAAAAAAAAACCCAATTATTTCCTTTGTCAGAGTTCAAGGAGGACATTTTTCTGTTAGAAGGAAAGTTTCAAATTTCAGACATGGACATTTCTTGCCTGGAATTTTTGCTGGTGTTCTCATGCAGGCATATATCAGGTTGTTAACAGTAAACTGCACAGGGAGCTGCAAAGGTTTTTATGACTCATGAACTTTCTAATCCAAAACATGAACCAAAACAATCTAGCAAATAATTAGAATGTTTTAGACAACTTTATTTTTCTTAGCTGTCTCATATTTTAGCAATATAATTTTTATAAACAATAATCTAATGAGTCAAGTCTGCATAAAGAGTTTTGAGATGAAAACATATTTACCACTTCCCAATTTTAAAATGTTTACTTTGTTGCAATTTTACGTTTCAGATAATCAAAGAATCTCTAATATTAGACGAAGAATAATTATTAAAAAAAGCTGTTTATGTTCTTTTTAAAAAATTCAACTAGCATTTTCTCAAAGTAGAATTCAACTTTTAAAAGTGGAGCAAAATAAATTGATTATTTTCTCTGTTGTCAGTAAAAGTTGTTTGACTAATTGATCTGTTTCAAAAAAGAAATTTGGCTGATCAAATCTGTATTTAAAGAGGCATTAAGGTGCTTTTCACAATCACAGTGTTGCAGGGCTAAGAACAAAAACACAAGCAACTCACCTTGGGGACTTCATTTTCTCTGTCTGTGTGAACGTAGTAAGTGACATTGAAGCCAACAAGGAAATACTTTTCACCTGTCTCAATAAATTTCTGTAGAAAACGAGTGTACCTGGTTGGTGAAAGTAAATAATAAGGGCTTTCAATTAGTGAGAAGAAAACAAGCAATACAGAAAAGAAACAGCAACCTAGTTAAGCATCTTTTTCCACAACATATTCTGTTTACATACTTGCCAACAGCAAAAACCACCACAGCTATTCTTGGGTTCATTTTCTTATAGATTGCATCCATAACAACAGGATCAAAGGTTCCCTCCCAGACGAGAGGAGCATTCCAGTTTGTCACGGCATTTACGTCATTCCGTCTTGGGAAGAAAGGGAAATGCATTTATAAACAAAAAATGATCATAGGGTAATTTCACATTGGAGCAAATTCCGTGTCACGGTGATTTAAAAGGCTTAGAAAGCAGGAAACTAATCTTCTTTTTTTGGTTTCTAAAGACTGATGAAGAGTTTACTGCTAATAAGCTTCAATAAGTAGCATCACATAGTTGGTCTGCCCATTATTCTTCTAAAACATGTGGGTTGTCATCCTTTTTACTTTTTAACCTAAAACTACTCAACAGGTATTAGGAAAAAAAACACCAGTTGCAATGCATTTTAGTAATGTGGATTATGTAGTGGATTATACACTGCATATATATCTACAGTAGATATAAAGAGACCAAGTTAAGTCATTTCTCAACTCTTTTCACCTTTAATGCAACATGTATCCTGCAGTATTTAAAGAAGTAGTAAAAACAAAATTATCGCTTAGAATCTCTACTGTTTTTGTGTTTTATCAGTTTAATTGTACAAATGTCACCATTAAAGGTAGAAATGTTTTGAAACAATGTTTCAAAGCCTTATGTTTTTCCACTTCAGAAAAGCTCAAATTTGAATCATGGTATGTACGTTTTTTATTTCCACTGTATAATAAATTGTCTGGAATATATTTAATATTAAAAAATAGTGTTGATTTCAAGAAACATTTAAATTTACTGACCTTTACTGACAAAAACAAGGATAATCATTTAATTTGGACTCATCACTCAACCTTAGATCAACTTACTTTTCTTGCTTTTATCAAATTCAAAAACAACCTAAATCCTCATATATTTGTTCATTTACTTACAATAACATAAACAAACATTAGAGCAATAAAATAGCATGATAAAAACAAACAAACCCCTCTTTCAACTGCAAGGTTTTACATACTGAGCCAGAAAAATGATCCAAGTTGCAAAACAAACAAACTAAAACCCAAAATCTAAAACTTCATAATGAAACAAGAACAAAGTTGCACAGTAGAATCAAGTATGTTGTGATGGCTTACCCGTTCTGCGTGCTTGGCTGAGCATATTTTAGTCTGGAGAAGAAAAGGAGAAACCAGCTTCAGCATTTTATTTTGATGGAGAGAAGTTGTACATGCAGGACATTTTATAAATCATAAAAGATGAACTTACAGAATAAATCTTTATTATTTAATCAATTATAAGTAATTTAATGTCAGATAAATGTCAGCTATCTGAAAATGGCACAGTCCCTAAAACTGTGCTAAATGAGACGCCTTATGTTTTTATATTTCTATAGGGTTTTTTTATTCAGCACAGTGGAGAAATATAATGTTGCATTTCTTCAGCCAGTGCACCTCTAATTCATAATTAAACTTCAGAAGTGGTTAGAAAATTGTTTGGGCATGTAAAGAAAATTTATTTTTGATTTTTTTGATTGTAGTTAAACAAAAGTTTATTATAAAAACAAAGCATAATACATTTCCTTGGAAAATGGATTCAGCCAACATTCATTTCATAGAGGGTTAAGTCACTGAAAGGTGGCTTGTAAGTTGTTTATAATTGTTCTGCTGGTTCAAAGGTCTTACATCCTTCCTTTGTAAAGTTTTTTTTTGACTTCTTACATGTTAATTTAGGCCAACTCAACTAGAGCACTTCAGATTGGGAGCATTTCCCCTTCCTCCAGGATCCCAGGTTTTGCTGGGATTGTTGTATCAGAAACTTGATCAAATTTCTTGCCACATCCCAAAGGATGCACTTCTATTTGAGAAGCTGAAGGGGACAAAACCTAAAGTACCTAATGCTGAAAAAATGAAAATAATAACGCAACTAGAGATAGCAAAGGAAGGAGGCATTCAACTCAGAGGAATTGTTCCTGTCCACACAGTAAAACCGAATACAAACAAAAATTCAAATTAAGCTCTCAGTCTTGGTTATATGCACTACATGAAATTTATTTTTACATTTTGTGATGTGTCTTCCAGATTCTATTTTGTATTACATTAAGATCAATATTAGTTGTTTTGTTTTAGTAACTTTGAATAATAACTAAGTCACCATTCATCTTCACATGATTTGTTTTGTCCATGTGTGCTTTGTTTTTATACAGCATAATTCTTAATTATACGCATATGATTAAAAATGTTACTGAAATCATTTTAAAAACAGATTTAATAGCAGCAATATTTGTAAATATCTGACAGTGAAATCAAAATCCCTAACATAAGCTGAGGTCCAGTCCAGGAGTTCATATGTACAGTAGATGAGAAATTAGCAATTTTCTTTATAAATCTTCAAACTTCTCCATCCCGAAAAAACAGAACACAAAATTACATTTGGTCTGGATGCAAATATGGACAAATGATTATTTGATGTTACAGAGAGAAAACATCTACCAATGACTCTTTAGAAAATAATTATTTATGCCGAAGATTAATTTTAAGCTTACGATTAACAAAGATTTCCTTTTTTTTTTTTTTAAACTTATTTTCAACTTATTTAAAATGCCCCTTTATTATACAAGTAAAGCTCTAGCACAGTTTTTTTAGCCACAATAAACCGTAATAGTGTTGAACAACAATGTAGAACAAAAAATGGCTTCTTACCCTGGATTCATTACCATTCTGTCCATCCTCTTGCTGCCTTTCTGGCACTGCCCGCCCATGTCCTTGTTATTCATCCCATCAAGCTCATTTTCCAGTTCAGCTATGTCCTTCTCAGGGAAAACACATGGCTTGCAAAAGCTTTAAAGGAAAACCAAAAGCACATTTACAGATCACTTGACAAAATGAAATGGATGAAAGATACAAAATGGTCATGAAATTTGTTGAACAGTCAGGCATTGACAGACTCAGTGGAAATCTCTAACAGTGTTTAACTATATTTTTTAAAAGTGTAATGCTCGCTAACGTTTTTAGTACTCACTTCATAGATGTAAAGCCTTCACTGAAGTAGGCGTATACAAGTCTGTGAAGACATAACAAAACCAATATCATATTATGTAGTTTAGTCAACAAGCTGTTTCTCCAGACATTTATTGGGGCTTTAAGTTCTGTCTCTTGGCAGTTGGTGGTTACCATAGCAACCGGTAACTGATGGTTGCTATCAGTTCCTCCCCCTTTTTTCTGTTGCTGTTTGTACCTGTGTATGTATTGGGATCAGCTCTGTTTTCATCACAAATATTATTATTTTAACATATATTTTAGACACATTTACTAATATACAGTGTTTCAAGAGTAATTTTGTATATGTTTTTATCTGTTTTCATTATTAATGTTGTCCATTTTAGCTATGTTTAATTTTACAAACGTTAACTGCTGCTAACTGCTCATTGGGAGATTTTGCTCTGCAGTTTGTTTAGAGTTATTTATTGTATTTTATTTGACATATAGAGGCAGAAGCTGCTGGACTGATGTTAACCACCAACTTGATTTCCTCTTTAGTTAGAATGAATACACTAAATGTTTCTGTTGTGAAGTCGACATGTTGGATCTGAGACAGACATAGAAGAGCTACACATCCATATATCCATGCAAAATGGATAGTAATAAAGGATTGTGAGAACACACTTTCTTAAATTTATTTTTTAAAATCCAGTCAAGTAGTTTTTAGAAACTCAAGGAATTTATGCCTGAATTTTGGTTCTCCTGTAATGAGGAAAATGTATGTATTTTTTAATAGTTACATCTCTACGGATGTAAACTCTTAAAACTCACAGGGAGTTTGGACAGCTGGCTCTCGCTCATTATTAGAACAAGAGTGTGACTACAAGGAAAGTTATCGCATTTATATTACGTTAAGTTTATTTTTATAGCACATTTCAGAAACAAGGTTAAAAGTGCTTTACATAATAAAACATAACACAAAAAACGTGGCAAAATAAAGCAAAGAGAAGCGAGATTTGAGAAGTTGATACAACAACAACAGATCCTTAACTGTTGTTTTTGCTCCAAAGCCATTCAGTAATTTACAAACTAGCAACAGTCTAAAGTCCATTCTCTAAGCTTCAGGGAGCCAACGTGCGGAAACTTACTGTGGTCAAGTGGTAAAAACTTAACCACAACTTATCACTTTTATAAGTGTCTATATTTTGATCTTTATAGACATTAATGATTAACTCACTTTGTAAATATTTAGCCATTTACATCCAGATCATTTTACAGTTTTATTAACCACTCCTACTCATTGCTATTTTGTCCATTCCACCTTCTATTTTCGACATGTAAACAAACCAATGTACTGAATCTGGCATATAATTTGTTCATCCCAGACGAGCAAACAATTGTTAGCTTTTCTTATACTGTTTTTAGGTCGTCCACAGGAATGCATTTCTTATCTTAAAATCCCCACTATGCCACTCGAATATCCAGAAGAAAGAAAAAGGGCTCAGCCATGCTCTCTATTACCCCACAATCCATTCCCTCCATGCTTGAAACATTTCTGCAAAAATTCTTCCGATTCCCAGACTGCCCAAAATTTAATCCCACTGCATTAATGATTAGCCTTTTATAGAGACTACTCATTATTATCGTCTATATCAGTGGTGGGCACTCCTGGTCCTCGAGGGCTGGTGTCCTGGAACTCTTAGGTGTGTCCCTGGTCCAACACACCTGAATCCAATAGCTGAATCACCTCCTAAATGCAGTCAGGTTCTCCAGAGGCCTGCTAATGACCTCATTATTTGACTCAGGTGTGTTGAAGTAGAGATACATCTAAAAGTTGCAGGAGACCGGCCCTTGAGGCCTGGAGTGCCCACGCCTGGTCTATATGGAGAGGCTAATAAGCCTCTCTATATGGCATTTTAAAGGGGTTAATCATTAAGCCTAAAGAACAGTCTTTATAAACAATCTGGTTAATATCTTGAAATATTTTCACAAACTGCCATTTCGCTGTGTGTGGTGGTAAATGATAAACCAAAAATAAACATTTTTTTTATAGCATTTTCTGTGTGACAAAAAATCCTCTGCAGTACGGCACGTGTGCACAAGAAGTGAACTTTGAAGGCAGCCGTTTCACTAATGTCTGCTAGATTAAACAATAACTGAAAAAGCTAGTTAGGCAGCATGTGAAAACTCAACTTTGACTCACTATGTTTTAGATTGGCTGTGCTTCTTTAAGCTGTCTACATGTTTATATTTTATTCTCATTGTCTCGATAATGTAGCAGTGAGGTTGTTTTTGCTGCTTGGACCTCAGAAGTACAGCAGCTGTCTAATCCAAGTAACAGTTTTTTTATATTATTTTTGCATCAATTAAAATGGTATTCTTTCAATAGCCTTTCTTTTTCTACCCTTAAATATAGAGAACAAACTAATAAATGCATCCAAGCTCCAAAATTTTCACCCAAACTCTTTCTATTTGTAGACTGGGAAAGCTAGAGATCAAAACAATGTCCAGTTGGAAAATACTAATTTAATCACTGCAGTAAATCTGTTTTGTGAAGTGGTTATCACAATTGTTAATCATTAATTCTCCTCCAAGTTTTTGAGCTTCCATTCCTAATTTTGGACAATGAGATGCAGAATGTGGAGAAACTGGCATAAAGTTGAGGTATCTCTGTATTTTTTCCTGACTTTTCCTAATTTGCATTACAATGGACATTTGGAC
Source organism: Poeciliopsis turrubarensis (assembly GCA_010277015.1). Lineage (NCBI taxonomy): Eukaryota > Metazoa > Chordata > Actinopteri > Cyprinodontiformes > Poeciliidae > Poeciliopsis > Poeciliopsis turrubarensis. The sequence continues at coordinate 7,366,132 of VMRN01000020.1, read as the reverse complement.
CTGCCTATTTTAATCGTTAAAACCCCAAATCTACCTTTATATACACTAATACGTACAGTAAAAACTGTATTAGCATTACAGAAGAAGCTATCATGTCCAGTTCTTTTTTCCGTTCTTGTTCAACAAATGTTGAGCAGAGGTATTTAAACTTAAGGTCAGGCATTGTTTTCAGAAATGCTATCAAAAAAAACAAACACTCCCTTTCTGAATAGCTATGAATGAGGAGAAAAAGTTCCACAACATTCCACACAAATGACTTAAAATGGTCAGGCAGGCTGCAAACAGGCAAGTAGCTACAGGAGATTCAGGAATTTCTTACAATGAGTTTTACGTGCAACTTGGAACAACAACCTGAACTTTCTGGTGGTAGAGAAAACACCCACGTCATTTTAAAATCTTGTAGTACAACATATAAACAAAAGAACAGCATTTCCACTGGATAATGAGCTGTGATTTCTTTTCTTTACAGCAGAAAGGCAGTTTATTTTTTTGCTTTCAAGGTCAAGCAGGCACATTTTTTAAAAGTCAGTTGATACTGATGGACTCTTATCCAAAAGGAGTGAATACTAAAATTAAAACAAAAGAATGGAGGAAAACTTGATGGGAGTTAAAGTGGTCTACATTTTGCTACTTAAATGCAGTTAAAATTATTACAAAAAAAGGAGCAGAAGGAACACCTGATGTTTCTGTCATTTGCTATCTGTTCTCATTCATTTTGAACACTGACTTTTCCATAAGCAAGAGTAATATGTGAACACTGAACATGTGGCTCACTGCCAAAGAAGCACTTATCACAATGGCGAGAAACATCCTCCACAAACAATCAGCTTGCTCTCTCTGTAAGAAAGGATTCTTTCCCAACTTCATGTCCCAGCATGCTGTTCTCAGCTGGTAAAGTGAGATATTTTCCACTGGCTGAGCATCAATTCATAGAAGGTAATCCTGAGTTATTTTGGTATCATTTGCATCATCTCACATATTTTAAGAGTCCTAAGAGCTAAACTTGGGTCCTAAGAGCTAAACGATTCCTAAACTAATCGTGTTCAAGTAATGACATAATTAAATTACATGCAAGACTGAGCAATTTTTATTATCAATAGTCTTAGGATGGCAAAGCAAAGGTACAAAGCAGAGGATGTGAACCGGTGAAAGATTGATACATAGTCAGAAGATGACTATATCGATACAAAAGCGTGGGCGGCTCAACTTTCCCAATTAAGATATTGAAGAATTAAGTCAGTTGCTGTAAATGTTTGGAATGTGCTGACCACCACTGACATGAACAGAAAATTCTCAGTGGAAGTCGTATTTAAAATATTTGGAGATAATCTGTATCTAGCAGCAACACGAACAAGAGTCATCTGATAGTTACACCCACAGGCTCCTGGACAATGATCTGAGGAACAACTTGCCTCACTTTCAAAAAAGAGGTGCAAACCTGTCTTTTACCTCTCCCATATTTTGATGCCAAAAATTCACATGAATACTGTAGAAAAAAAATTCCATGTTTTCAGCCCGAGTCTACAAGCTGCTCACACCATGGTGCAGCAGGAACACACATACAAAGGTAGTCTGTTTGTTGTAATAAAGCTATTTTTCAACTAATAATCTTTACATAATTTTAACACTTAAGCTTATACAGTCTTCCAAAATCCATTTTTTTCCCTGTGAACCACACAGGGTGGTCTGTGTAAAAATCTTTCTTTGTCAAAGTTGTGAAGTACTGAATATTTGCCAAAGGAAGGAGTGGAAACATAGGAATTAAGTTTGTCAATTTAAAAGATTTAACACTGTTTTGCTAGTTTATGATGCAATATCCACATTATCAAAAGCCATCTCTGTTAACAAAATATGAACACAGTTGAATTTCCTTGAATTGATATTGTACAAACCTTAAACCATGAAATAGTTTACTGATCCCTAATAAACCATTTAATGATGATCCAGAGGCTTTGGTAACAGCCTGGACTTATCTTTCACAGGAATGTTTACCTGGATGGGAGAAATAATTTAACATCTCTAAACCTTGTCCACAAAAGGTGGAAAACAAGACTCCTAACAGAGAGGGTTTAGATGAGGCTAATGTAAAAAATAAAACTCACTACCAAAAGGAGCATTACATTAGCATTACATAAAAGTACTTATTAAAATGGAATTCAACTGATGGACACATTATCCATTAGTTGAATCCTTGCTTATGGAAAGGTCAGTGTTCAAAATGAATGAGAACAGAAAGCAAATGACAGAAACATCAGGTGTTCCTTCTGCTCCTTTTTTTTGGCAATCATTTTTACTACATTTAAATAGCAAAATGTAGGCTACTTTAACTCCCATCAAGTTTTCCTCCATTCTTTTGTTTTAATTTTACCATTCACTCCTTTTGGATAGGAGTCCATCAGTGTCAACCAACTTTTGAAAAATGGCTTGGTTGACCTTGAAAACAAAAACAATTTATAAAACGTCTCTTTCTGCTGTAAAGAAATGAATGGTGGCTCGCTCACGTGTTCATCAGTTGTCACAAAAGACTTTTCCAAGAAAACTCATTCGGTCTGCTTTTCCTAGAAGAGAATTTGATACCAAAGTCATTTCCTCATCCCTGCATTTCCTCACTCCAAAAACAAGTCAAAAGGCAGTGGTTATTTGTTTGCTTCCTTAGACAAACATGTAAATGCCAAATTTTGCATATATATACATATATATATATATTTTTTTTACAAATTATAGCGTTCAAAGAGGAAGTGTTGCTTTTTATCTGATTTGTTAGTAACTAGTTAGGTCTTTAGTGTCACGTTTAAGGCCTTGCAAGTATTTACAGAATGTTGGCTTTTTCACATTTTTTCATTCTCCAACCTCAAAGTTGAAGAACCCAAGTTTGAATAATCCAAGTTTCTAGTTGAATTCTTTATGCATTCAAATTGTTCCTTAATCTTCATGTCGCTGTTTATTCACACATAAATAGGTTTTCCATCACATGTCTGAGGAGTTGATTGAACAACCATGTTTCACTGAGCTCGAGCTTCACACAGGTGAATTCAGCTTATTCAGAGATTAGCTGGATTGTATTTTATTTAAGAGTATCGTAGTAAGTGGGGCCTGACCACAAACGCACACCACACTCCTGAGAACTATATCAGTAGAAAAAAAAAACATCACTTCACTTGTAATGTACTAATTTATGTTGGTTCAGGAATGCCAGCAAAATACAATGTGAAAAAGTTAAGGGTCTGAATACTTTTGTAAGATCTTAACTATGACAAATGAGCTGTGATTGTTTAAATAAAACAGGTAACAGTTAGACTGAGAAAACGTATTTAAACTAGCATTATTTCACTGGGATCACAGTTTCACTTCAGCTGCATTGCAAACAAGTAACTCCGACTTAAGTTTCTTATGTGAGAGTTTTCCAAGAAAAGCAGGCAGCAGTCCACACCCATTTCTAGGTAATAGCTTTGACAATAGAGTACAACACATAAAACAATGGTATCTTCTTTAGCCCCAGAGGAGCCTATTTAAATATTTATACTTTGAAGCGTAAACTTCAGGGAGAAAACTTAACTCAGCCCTTTTCCCTCATAGCAACACCATTTACTACTCTTTTTTTTTTTTTTTGCTCATTGCAAGTGATTATTATTTTTCGCTGTTTTTTTTTTTAGTTCCAGAAATTCCGCTGTAGAGCGTCCGTTCTTGGTGGTGCTTGCAATATATTAACAATTTTACAACATGATAAAACTTCCCACTAAATTCATCGTTAAAAATAAAAATAAATAAATAGAATAATTAAAACCCTTTAAGCCACGTAATTTGAAACCGAGCAGTTCTCTTTTAACCCCGGATATTATGGGATGCATTATATTTTCTCATGCGTTATTCCCGAAATAAAAAGAGCAAAGGGTTGGATATACGCCTGAAAATGAAAAATAAATACAAATCAAGTTTAAGTAATGAATGATTCGCTGTGAATGGATCCGAAAGTTCTTCAGAGACGATTCCGCAGTTATGAGGGCGCATGGAGCGACGCACCGTCGATAATAAAGATCCTTATACTTTAACACCCAAATTAAACGGATGTGTGCAGCAATTTTTTTATTTTTATTTTTTTTTGCGTTCTTTGTGTGATATTCTGAACCGTGAAAAATAAGTCGCTCTTCTGTCAAAAACGCTATTTTCGACTTCCTCAAAGCCTTCATGTCTTCCCCTTTTTTTGTACTTTTATTGCGTCACTACATCAAAGATAATTAAGGAAACGTCAAACACTTACACCAGGAGGGCAAAAAATATTACCACGATCAAAATGTGGGACTTGGTGATGTCCCGCAGCATTTTCAATCTGTTATGATTGCTACTTCCTCAAAGCCTTCATGTCTTCCCGTTTTTTGTGTACTTTTATTGCGTCACTGCATCAAAGATAATCAAGGAAATGTTAAACACTTACACCAGGAGGGCAAAAAATGTTACCACGACCAAAATGTGGGACTTGGTGATGTTCCGCTGCATTTTCAATCCGGTTATGACGAGAATCACCGGCCGTGAATAAGAGAGCGTCGAGCACAAACTGAAGAGAGACCAAGCGCACAGGTTCTTGGGCGTTTGGTGGAACCTCCTATCCGACACGGGGTGGGAGGTAGGCAATTGGAGGGTTAATGGCAGTTTGTATGGGGCGGGACAAAAACACAAGGCAAGAGGGAGGATGTTCTCGTCATCTTCAAGAAGTTGCACTGAAATGACAAAGGAAAAAGATACATTTTCACTTCTCCTTTTCGTTGTTGACAAAATTACCAAATGGAAAAAAGCAAGAAGATTGTATTTATTCAGAAGTAAATCACATAAGAGTCCTGTAACCAATAAGACAAAAAGAGAAGCTGTGAACGTTTTTGCGTTTATGAAAATGAGTGATATTTCACAGTGGGAGTTAACTGTAATTAACGATGAGGAATTCATGCATTTTACTAGTTTCCTCATCGTTCAATTGGTAACTGTTTTGTTTAAATAGTTAGGCCTTGCAAATATTTACAGAATGTTGGCTTTTTCACATTTTTTAATTCTCCAACCTCAAAGTTGAATGTATTTTGTTGCCATTTCACGTGATAAGCTAACATAAAGTAATGCCTATTTTTGAAGTGAAAGATAAATGATGCAGAGTTTGTAATGTTTTTACAATAAAAACAACCCAAAAAATTAAATCTGGTATTTGAACACTATTGCATACTCTGACCTCGACCTCTAGATCGATCGCAGCGCTGCCTTTAGCATTTTTATTTGTTGACACACAAAACTTTCATATTGTACAATATTAATGTTTTGCATTGCCGCTGGTCTACGTCCATCACAGGCAACAATGAACCACGGCACGTACACCAGATAGGACAAATGAACTGCCACAAAGCCTCACTGCACTTTAACTGAATATCATTTAAAAAAAAAAAAAAAATAAAAATAAAACTTCTCAAACATGGAGACGTTAAAATATAACGGTCCTCAGAGCGAGCTGGCATATTACCAACGTTAGCCTCGCCTGATAAAACTGGCAAAACGGTGCACAGAAACCGTGACTCGATGATATTTTTTGGTCAATTAATATGTAAGCATCTTACAAAGTAATTTTGGTGGGGGTTTTTTTTGTTGCCGTATACTGACCTATAGGACAAAAAGACAGTAGTCAGCAATTGCGACCGCTGCGCTGCCTTCGTCTTCTTTTTCTTCTTCTTTTTCTTCTTCTTGTGTTTATTGGCGGTTGGCAACAAACTTCAAGTAACATTACCGCCACTTACTTGTATGGAGTGTGGCTCGTGTTGGTCTAAGTCTCTCTTCTCTATATATACACTGCCTGGCCAAAAAAAAAAAGTCGCCACCAAAAAATGGTCACACTCTCTAATATTTTGTTGGACCACCTTTAGCTTTGATTACAGGCCGCATTCACTGTGGCATTGTTTCAATAAGCTTCTGAAGTGTCACAAGATTTATTTCCATCCAGTGTTGCATTAATTTTTCACCAAGATCTTGTACTGATGATGGGAGAGTCTGACCACTGTGCACAGCCTTCTCCAGCACATCCCAAAGATTCTCAATGGGGTTCAGGTCTGGACTCTGTGGTGGCCAATCCATGTGTGAAAAAGATGTCTCATGCTCCCTGAACCACTCTTTCACAATTTGAGCCTGATGAATCCTGGCATTGTCATCTTGGAATATGCCCGATCCATTTGGGAAGAAAAAATCCATTGATGGAATAACTTGGTCATTCAGTATATTCTGGTAGTCAGCTGACCTCATTCTTTGGGCACACAATGTTGCTGAACCTAGACCTGACCAACTGCAGCAACCCCAGATCATAATACTGCCCCCACAGGCTTGTACAGTAGGCACGAGGCATGATGGGTGCATCACTTCACCTGCCTCTCTTCTTACCCTGATGCACCCATCACTCTGGAACAGGGTAAATCTGGACTCAGACCACATGACCCTCTTCCATTCCTCCAGAGTCCAATCTTTATGCTCCCTAGCAAACTGAAGCCTTTTTTTCTGGTTAGCCTTACTGATTAGAGGTTTTCTTACGGCTACACATTTACCAGTTGCATGCTTTTGAATTCTAAAAAGTGAGTAGTTAAGTCCTGTATGCCCAAATCTTATCCTTGTTATCACTCTTTCCTCTTTTCTATTTCTTCTTCCCTTTCTTCTTTTTCCTACCATCTTCTGAATTTTATAATACCATCTTCCTGTTGTTTCGTCATTCCACCTTTTCTGCCATTTTTCCATCAATTGGAAAAATTGATGGAAAAATCAATTTTTCAATTGATTTTTCCATCAATGTTTAACCATACTCTTTCCTTCAGCTTTACTTGTTTTAACTTTTAAGCTAACTGGATTTTGAGTTGCCCCCTTTGCTATTTTATCTGCCCTCTCGTTTCCTTCCATTCCAATATGTGCTGGAACCCATACAAAATTAACTATCAAACCCATATTTTTTAATCTATATAATATATGAAATATTTCTAATAAAATGTCCATCCTACTATCCGATTGATCATTTTTAATACTTAATAATGCAGAGCTTGAATCTGAACAGATTATTGTTTTTAATGGTTTCATCTCTTCTACCCATTGTAAAGACAATAAAATTGCCATCATTTCTCCTGTGTACACTGACAATCCGTCTGTAATTCGTTTTCCTATTTTTATATTGAATTCTAGTACTACAAAAGCTATACCTACTTTTCCAGTTATTTTTGATGCATCTGTATAGATTTTAATATAATAATAATACTTGTTTAAATGTGCCTGTACTGAACTACTATCAATGATGAAAGATTTATCCTGTTTCTTTTCCATTATTGTCATATCTACTGTTGCTTCTGGTAGAATCCATGGTGGTATTACTGATGTTATTGTTGTATGACTAATTTCCAGACTACTCATGTTAAATTCTTTTATTTTATTTTCAACTGTCCATCCAAAACTCCCCATTTCTTTCGTTTCTTTTTTCCCAACATGGTTTTAAAATTTCCCTAGTTGGACGATGTTGCGCTGCCTTTAGCATCCAGATTGCATTTGGGGCAAACCAGAAGTCCATCCCAAAACCAACCTGGAAACAACGCCTCCCAAAGGTTCCGCCACGCCATTACCGCTCCCGTCCCCCACCTCAGGAAAGCACTTTATTGTTAATTTCTTCTAGAAAATAGAATTAATTGTACCTTTCAGAGTTATAAAAAAAAAACAACTAAATACTGTGGTGGCATTTTGTGAGGTGCACCACATTTGGATGCACCATTTTTAATTTTACTTGCTGACCACATTCTGATTTATAAAGAAGTAAAGACAATAACATATAAAGAAGTCCATGCTTAGTAGGTCTTTCGCTTTAGATATAAAGTCAACTTTAACAAAATGAGTAAATAGAACGAAGATGAAATATTTATTCACAATTTAAGAAGCTAGTTTATTTTTTCTAAATTATTATATTTAGCTAAATATTATTGCTAAGGGGCAGAAGCAGGCCTTCTGACAGATAGATAAAAAAAACTCAAAAAGGGCAATAGGGCATCTGCACGTGGATGAGTTCCTTTAGGTTACATTGGGGACAAAAATAGAATACCACTTAAGTTTAAAAAAATCAGTCTGCTGAAAGCAGTTTGTTTTAATAGGTGTCTAAAAAAGTCACAATCACATTTTAGACTTATTGTTTAAATGTGCACACAATACTCGTGTTAGTTTTTACTTTACAGATTTAAAGATTATTACAACATGGAGAATAATAAACTCATATTCAGTCTTTAAGTACTTTATTTCACACAAACATTACCTTATATATACACAAATATGCACCTCCCCCAAGATGGCGGAATGTTTGTGTACTCGGGAGTGAACAACCTGATGATGCGTTCGAGGTTGGTACTTCCTTGGCTCACACCGAAACACACTGTCTCCCAGTTGCAAGTGAGCGAACCAGTTGGATTTGCTAATTTGCTAACTAATTTGCTAACTAACTAATTTGCCCGTAGCTGACGGGCAGTAGCATACTTCTCAGTATTTGTATTTAAACGCTTTTGCTAAATGTTCAGTAAACATGGCAGGCGCCATTAAGGAACGTTCAATGAACGCTCCACTCGTCACCTGTGATGACGTTTCTTCGCTCCTCCTTTTCCGGTCCTTTCCATCCGCGTGCCAGTAGGTTTAGCCTGTGTCCACGTCGAGGGTCTCCAACTGGGAAGAGAAATGCCGTCAAAAATCATCTTTGAAACCGAAGAAGAAACCACCGAGAAAGATATGGACACCGTCGCGGAAGCTGAAACCTTCAAGGTGAGTTTTGACGATACACGTTGAGTTAAAAGGCTGAGGTTCCTGCCACCGCTCCCCCATGTTTAACAACATGTGGCCGTGCTTGCTAGTAGCTAACGTCGTACGGTTGGCAACAATAATAAATCTGTAACAAAGGGGAACTCGAAACAAAGTTACTGTTGGAATATTAACACTGAATTAGCATTTACAGATTAAAAAGAATAGGGAGGGAGACTGTCATATACGTCATCATATGTTATTAAATGGACACTTAAAGTATCCCATACATGAATCCACGATCATTGTACATATCAACAATGTGGACGAATATGACAGTAATTTGCATTTTACCCGTTGACATACACTCGTGATGTTTAATTTATCTAGATTTGCCGATGAGACATGGTTTACAAACATGTCGCGTGCTTTTTTTTTTTTTTTTCATTTGATACGCATTGTTTCTTACACCCCTCATTTCATACACAACTTATTCTTAATATAGTTATCCTAGAAGTGGGCAACTTTGATATTTTAACAGAGAAGGGACAACAATCAAGGGAAAAAACGAAAAAACGGGAAACGAGCTTGTAAAATTGGTTTATTTCCTCAGTTTTACTAGCTTTACCTTATATCAACATACATACTGGTATAAAAGGGGACAATTCACACCTGGCATTAAAAACTACCATGAATGATTGGATTACATGCTTTAAACACACAGACTTACTTATCATTCTGTTTCTATCAGGCATAATCTTGGTGGAGTGAAACTGTGGATTTGACTATATTTTTGTTAGTGTTATAAAAAACAGAAAATTTCAAACATCACCCAGTTTAAAAAGGATTTAAAGATATTTTACTGGAACAATATTTACCTTGGAAGTGCCTGTTTTTTCATATATCATGTATTTTTATTTGTTGAAAAGAATGTTTACAATGTTTTGTTTTACTGTCTCTGTTTGTACGTGAAAAAATAATATATTCCAGCCTGTAGCTTAATAATGAACCAATTGACGTGTTAGAAAAACTGTTGAATGTGCAAAAACAAGCACACAGCCTAATATCTACAATAGATCTATCAACATTGAGATGAGGGCAGTTTTGATTGTCAGATACTGGAGTATAATTTAATTTTATACATTTTTCTTCCTCATTTTGAACATTCAGTTGTTATACTACGTGTCCCTCTGTTTACATTCTGCCTCGAAAAAAGCTGCAACATTGGCCAATGCATGGTGAAATCTGTGCCTTGAAAAATGTGTGTTCTGCTTCATGTTATTTATTAGTGAATAATATTAGGTGCATATATTATGCATCAAGTATTTCTTTAAAAAAAATATCGTGGAGTAACATTGTTTACTAATTACATGCAAATTATATACCTCATGCAAAATGTATTTGTTACTGTTAAAATTAGTTTAACAATGTTGGACTCAGTATTTGCTTAGTGTAAATCATTTTCATTCCTTGAAGGTGAAGAACAAGACAAAGGAAGGTAAGAAGCTGAAGAAGAAACAGCAGCAGTCTGAGGAGCAGGTGGAGGAGCCAGACTGTGATCCTCCAGCACCAAAGAAGAAAAAGAAAAAGGACAAGCTGGCAGCGGACCAAGCGAACGGCCACATTGATGAGGCCGCTGACCTGAATGGTGACAGCGGGGATATGGAGTCACCAAAAAAAACAAAGAAGAAGAAAAAGGAAGCATCAGAGGTTAGTACTATGATGTTATGTTTTCCTATATCTACCTGTTGAATGCGTTTTTGTATATTTTCTCATAGAAAACATATAAATGTGCTTTATGGTCTAAAATATTGCATGGATAATACAAGTATTTTTTCAGTGCCTTTCTTCCACGTGTAACACTTTTAATGCTTTTTTTGGACAAATAGAAGAAACAGAAGCAAAAGAACGCAACCACTGACACAGCAACCAATGGACATTCCACCCCAAACACACCAGTTCAAACTCCCAGTCAGACCCCATCCCAGTCAAGCGATGAGTTGGCCAGTGAAAGTGAAAATGTAAGATTTGAAAAATCCTTAAATATAAGAAGTAAAACATTTATGTAAAAGGTTGTTGAGATATAGTTTTGCAGCAAATGATTTCGGTTACACCATGTTTGTTGTCTATGCTAGCTTGACAATGCTTAAAGTTAGCTGCAAAGAACAAAAGAAAACGTTGGGACTGAATTTCTTTACATTTTTAGGAACAAACACCTGAGCAGAGAGAAGGAGCTTTCTCCAACTTCAGAATTTCCAAAGTCACCATTGATAAACTGAAAGGTATGCAATCTCTGTTTTTATAGTCTAGTGTTTTACATTTTAAAACTGGTAAAAAGGAATTCATGCCAGCCTTTTACATGGCTGGCATGAAAAAGCCAGCCATGTAAAAGGCTGCATTTACCTGGTGATTGTATGATTTGTATAGAGAACTCATCGGCTTAATGATGGCTTATAAATATTAAAAACATAATATGTGACCTTGATGACATTCATACACAACTGTAGACTGCGTAAACACAAGTATATCTATTTTCAGCTGGATGTCAGTCATAAGTTTGAAGCCCAAGGTTATCATTGTTTGCTTTTTGTCTCTTCTGTATCTTCTTATTGTCTCTCTTCTCTGTCGTCTTCTCAGCTCGGGGAGTCACCTACTTGTTTGACATTCAAGTGAAGTCATTTAACCCTGTATATGATGGAGAGGATGTAATCGCCCAAGCCCGTACCGGAACAGGAAAGACCTTCTCCTTCGCCATACCGTTGGTCGAAAAGCTCCAGAACGATTCAGTGGAGATGACGAGAGGCCGGCCTCCCAAGGTACTCACCAGAAACTTACACATTTCGTCTTCAGTTTCTCTCAGTATTTGTCTAAGTCTTCGTTTTTTATTTGTTAATAGGTGCTAGTCTTGGCTCCTACCAGAGAATTGGCTATCCAGGTCTCCAAGGACTTCAAAGACATTGCCAAAAGACTGTCCATTGCCTGTTTCTATGGAGGCAGCTCATATAACCCACAGAGTATGTCCATGTCTCAGTATTAACTGTTTACTGAAGGTTTTTTTAAAAAAAATTGAGCAAAAATAGAGAAAAAAGCAGCAACCTCTTGTTCAGTATATAGTTTTTTAAACATGATTTTTAGTGAAATAGTCTGAGTACATTAGAGATGTGGCCTGCCGCCTCTTAATTTCTGTATTGGCTTATAAATACCCACATTTTCTGAAACATTAAAATCAGTATTTCTTTTCTCTTTCTACTGAAGTACCTTAGTAGAAGTAAGGTACTAAGTACTTACTATGAAGTACCATAGAAGTACCTACCATAGCACACTATAGCACACTATCATAGATGCTTTCATCTGAGTATATTCAACAATAACCATTTAGTTTGCAGAATTTTGTTTCCAGCTTTATACTTTTGTTTGAGTTAAAACTTACTCCTTTATCTTTGTCCAGTTGATGCTATTCGTAACGGGATTGATATTTTGGTGGGAACGCCCGGTCGCATTAAAGATCACCTCGAGAACAACAAACTCAACCTCACCAAACTGAAACACGTCGTTCTGGACGAAGTGGACCAAATGCTGGATATGGGATTTGCAGAACAAGTTGAAGAGATTTTGGGTACTTCGTATAAGAAAGGTAAATCAATATCAAAAGTTGTGTGAGTGGAATTTTAAGTATAGATTCAGTAAGTGGATTTATCAGGGTAGTAGAGGTTTCCAATTTTCTTTGAAATCCTTCATACCTATTCCGACTTTGATGTAATACATTTCTACATCCTAAGTACTTAAGTGTTTATTAAAAAAAGTGTTTTAAGATGAATAGTTTGAGTCCAACATACAATGAAGCAATTACAAGACTATTGTACATTGATGGAAATAGAGTCAAAGTCTGTGCTTTTTGTTGATGTTTATGTAGTAAGAAAAATATTGAGAGTGATTCATTTAATGAATTGAAAAGCTCCGTTGTTTTTGGGGAAGTGATTGCACCTACCGATTTCATATGAGAGTGGATCTAAAAATTAGGAACAGTGTTTTTAAAATGATTGAAGCCCACTGGTATGTGTGTTCCCCCTGCAGACAGCGACAGCAACCCACAGACTCTTCTGTTTTCTGCAACCTGCCCTCCTTGGGTGTATGATGTGGCCAAGAAATACATGAGGCCAGGCTGCAAGCATATTGACTTGATCGGCAAGAAAACACAAAAAGCGGCAACAACTGTTGAGGTAAGTGTGAGGAGAATAAAAATGTTGCGTTCTGAGAACAAAAATGACCTAATTGTTGGATTTTGTTCTCTTTTGTTCACTTGTTGCATCATCCTGTCCTTCTCTCTGTAGCACCTGGCCATCGCGTGCCACTGGTCCCAGCGTGCTGCAGTGATTGGAGATGTAGTCCAGGTGTACAGTGGCAGCCATGGAAGAACAATTGTCTTCTGCGAAACTAAGAAGGAAGCCAATGAATTGGCCATGAATGCTTCTATCAAACAGGTAATCAAAGCAATCTGCATCTCATAATAACCTTACACAAGAGCAGTTCTTTAATATAAAATTACATTTGCTGAGCTATTACGTTGTTAAGTATTTCCTGTCTTATTTGATGCTTGTAGAGTTCCCAGTCCCTCCATGGGGATATTCCACAGAAACAGAGAGAGACGACTCTGAAAGGTTTCAGGAATGGTGTCTTTGAGGTTCTTGTTGCCACAAACGTCGCCGCCCGTGGATTAGACATCCCAGAGGTCGACTTGGTGGTCCAGTGTTCTCCACCAAAGGTTGGCTCGCACAGAAACTCACTCTGCTCAAACCAATCCATTATCAATTTCAAGAAAAAAAGCAGCACTGATAAAATCTATTATCATAACTAGGGCCGGACTAAATGGCTGAAAAACGTATCACAATCAATCAAGCGTTTCGAATCAGTAGATAAACAATATTGATAATTGTTTAAATTCAAAAACACTTTATTAATCCCAGAGGATTAATAAAAGATTAGTCGTTTTTTTTTTTAAATTGAAATACTTCAAAACTGATGGTGTGACCTTTCCTGTTTTAGCAACAGTTTTGACTACACATTTGTTTTTTACTTTTGAGCAGTAGTTTGGTGAAACCTCAAACTGCTACTAACAGGTTGTTGCTAGGCAACCGAAGTTGTTGAGGGGGCCGAGGGGGTTTAAACTTCATTTTACCCAGAAGGTTGTTGCTAGGTAACCAAAGGGTGAGTGAATTAGTTAAGCTAAGCCTTTCCACTGCCTACATCTCCCAGAATGCTGTGTGGTTTTGGATTGGAGTTCAGTGAATACTCTATATATTGAATATTCTATCAGATGTATTATCTATTGATAGTGATCGGATATATTGTGATGCATATATTGTTGTTGCTTCATTGTCCAGTCCTAATCATAACAAATGATCATTTTCGCAACAGTTTTATACTTTTCTTAGGCCTGTAACTTAGTATTTTATTCATAAGAATGTAACTTTAAATTTTTACTTTGCTCCAGGTACACAGTAGAAACATGTTTGAACTTTTCTAGAGGCTGTTGCTCCAGGAGTCACCAACTCCACGCCTGAGAGCCATTGACCTAAACTCTTTAGATACATCGCTGCTCCAACACACCTGAATGCAATTGATTCATTACCTCTTCACCTTTTTGTTATGTTTGACAAATTCCTAGTAATGAGCCAGGTGAGTCAGGTGTGTTGTAACAAAGATGCATCCAAAAGTTGGAGAGTCATTTAGATTTTAAATGAAAATAATTTAATATAAATCAATCACATCTTGGCATGATTCAGAAATTTTCTATGTTGTCAGGATGTGGAGTCCTACATCCATCGTTCAGGACGAACAGGACGAGCGGGCAGGACTGGCGTCTGCATCTGCTTCTACCAGAGGAAGGAAGAGGACCAGTTACGCTACGTAGAGAACAAAGCCGTAGGCGTCTTTCACTTACTTGATTAGATTCTGGCTATTTTGCTTGTTTTAAGTTGATACTAAATGCTTTTTGTTTGATTTTATTTTAGGGAATCACTTTCAGGCGAGTCGGTGTTCCAACCGCCAATGACATCATCAAATCATCCAGCAAAGACGCCGCCAGGTATATAGAAAACTCTGCTGCTGTCATTCATAAAACTTTTGTAATATTATTAAAACTATTGAAATGAAGTCATTCAACTTGTTAGTTACAATATTTTAAGATTATAACAAATTTTTAAAAATCCTTTTCCGTTCTTGTTTGCAGGTTTCTGGACTCTGTTCCAGCCGCAGCTGTTGAATATTTCAGGGAATCAGCAGAGAAGCTGATCAAAGAGAAGGGAGCGGTGGATGCTCTCGCTGCTGCCCTGGCTCACATTTCTGGAGCCACGAGTCTAGAGCAGAGATCTCTGCTCAGCTCTGACGCTGTGAGTTTCGTTTGCCCTCAGAAACCACTTTGAAACATCAAACCTTTCAAAGTGGCTGCAGTTGTATGAACTGGATCAGATCCAAAACATGAGCTTCGGTTTTCTGCATAACCCAGGGTGTTTTCTGATTGTTTCTCATTTTAATCTTTTTTTCTTCTTTTCTAAAAAATAAGCCACAAGAATTTGATTAAATTATGGGAAAACGTCCTAAAATTAGCAGAATAAAGATTCAATTTCACCAGATTGTCTTGCATTTAAAAGGTTAAACGCTTCTACCGTTACTGAGATATGACCTTTGACATCGACTCAGTCGTTTTCTCAATTGTTTCAAAGTCCTGCTACTGATAATTTGATGTTTACGTTAAAAGATGAAGTATTTACTTCATAAGCCGCTCAGCATTTCTCCTTTAATTTTTTATGTGCTACTTTATTCTCATACTACAGCTTTATTCTTGTAATAAAAACTAAAATAGCTTGGCCCTAATGTTCTGTTGAATTCAAAGTCCAAATAATGAGAAGCTGTAACACGCTTGTCAAGCAAGAGGGCGTGCTGACACAACTCTATGTCATGTCTCCATTCATGATGTAGTTATTGTGTGATATTTTATGTGTATTTTATATGTTTTTGCAGGGTTACACCACGATGCAGTTGCTGTGCTCCCAGGAGATGCATAATCTAGGTTATGCCTGGAGAACCATTAAAGAGCAGCTGGGAGAGGGCTTTGAAAACCACATTCACAGAATGACCTTCCTCAAAGGCAAAACGGTAAATCCATTCAGACATCTCACTTCTGGAGTTGGTTGGTTCCAGAAATGTAAAAGGAACCGTTTTATCATTGGACAAAACTGCTCACTATTTATTTTTTGGTCTGTTTGTTTGTAATAGGGAGTTTGTTTTGATGTCCCAGTTGATAAAGTCAAAGAGATTCAGGTAAGAACACCCTCTAGTGGTCAATGCTAGAATGCTTTTTGAAATAAATTCAGAAATTGATTTTTCCTTTTATATCAAGGTGAAACAAATGTTTTGACACTTTAAGGCCAATTTCTGTCTTTGATCTAAAACGCTAATCACTTGTTTCACTTAATCAGGATAATTGGAAAGACGGTCGCCGCTGGCAGCTGACTGTAGCCACAGAGCTCCCTGAGCTGGAGGAGAAGCAGTTCACCAACCGTGGCGACAGAGGCGGGTTTAGAGGCGGGAGAGGGCGTGGCTTTGGTGGAAATGGAGGACGTAATGGGGGCTTCCGGAGCGGCGGTGGCGGTGGTGGCGGCAGAGGCTACGGCAACCGAGGAGGACACAAACGGACCTTCAACCAAGCGTTCGATTCCTGAACCATCAACTGATTGACGTTTTCAGCTTTGCTGTTGGTGGACTTTATTAACTATCATTAAGAGACCGACAGAGCCGGTGAATATATTTCTGTTATAAAATATTAGATTCACCGACCACATCAACACGAATTACTCCCCTTTTGTTCAAAAGTGATACCAAAGTTGAATTTATCATCTAAATTAATGGATCCTCAGAAAAAAAAATACAGATCGTCCTTTATGGCTTTATATAAAACAAATATTGCTATTTGGAAGAGTTGAGCAAAAGCACAGCTCAAACACCATTAGCAACGGATGTGTTGGTTTTCCAATATTTCATTTTATGAACAAAGTGTTTAAAAATCGTTTCCTGTCCTGTAAAGGTAGGAGTGTGTCACTGTTACTGGTAGTGTCGCCATCTCATCCTGGATCTTTGGGCAACAGCAGGAGCAGTAATCAGTCTTTGACCTTCGTCTATGTAGTGATGACTCAGCCATCAGTAGGTAAACATGTTACATAAAGTTTTTATAACATACTTACTGTCAGATTGCTGCATTACAATCAGTTGAAACCTCTCCTCGAATACATATGTTGAATGATTGCTTTGCAATTGCCTCTATTTAACAACTGTACTGCTTCCATTCATTTGAATGAAACAACTTATTAATAAAAGATCGACTTGGGGGGTGTTTGTTCTTTTTAAACGTGTGGAAATCAGATCTTCCACTCCAAATGAATATAAGACACATATGGTCAAAGTGCATGACTGAATCAGTTTTATCACGATGTTGCAATTTTATACTGTGGTATGACGTATTATTAGGGTAATGTTCAGAATAATCAGCATAACCCAGATGCACTCGAAACTGATACAGGAACGTTATTCCTACCAGCATTTCACATAATCTAAACCTTTCTGTTTAGTTTTGATTTCCAGTTATAATTCTTTGGCTTGACTCTTCATGGGTTTATAACCTTATTTATGGACAACAAACATTAGGATTCAGGAAGAATTCACAGCATGTCACTGTTTTCTATGTTGTACCTTAATTCCAAATAATTAAATTAATTTCTTTCCCCTAATTTCCACAGAGAAGAATCCTGTTATGACCATGTGATTTTTATTTTTGCCATTTTATTAAAAATAGAAATCACATTTACACAAGTATTCATAACCTTTGAAGCTGAAAATTATTTCCACTGACTTGAGATTTTTCTACAACATAATTTTCCTTCTGTGGAAAATTTTGTTGGTCTATCAAATCAAAATCTAATTTTATTTGTATAACACATTTCAGCAACAAGGCATTTTAGAGTACTTTACATGATAACACAAAGTCATAAAACACACAGTCAATAATTGAAACATTTGCCGTTGTGACACTTCAGATTGTTGATTAATGATTCATTGATTACGTTTCTAAAGCAACTCTAATCTGGTGGGTTTTAGTCGAGATTGAAAGAAATCAGTGTTTTGGCTGTTTTGCAGTTTTCTGGAAGTTTGTTTCAGATTTGTGATGCATAGAAGCTGAATGCTGCTTCTCCATGTCAATGAGGACCCAAATCTGGCATCAGGTCAGAGGTCAGAAAGACACCAAGCAGGAAATTGAATGAGTCGTCAATAGATCTCAGAGACCGAGGATTGTCTTCAGGCACAAATCTGGAGAAGGATAAAAATTGACGATCCCAAAGGTAACTGGCCTCCAGGAATAGATTTATTTGCTCTTTTTCTGACCCTAAAGCTGTAAAAGTCCTGGAAGGCCAGCTCAATGATCCTCTCTGCAGATCTGACTTTTAAGGTTTCTATAGACATCAGCCAGACAAACTAGGAGATAACCAGCAGCTCCTGTGGTTTGTTTAACTTATTGAGTTTAAGCACAAAGATCAATTTTTCCATGAGGCGTCTTTGTGTGGTGTCTGGGTGATTCCAAGGAAAATGAAGTTATCTAAAGTGTTATTAGCGGGTGATCGCACCAGTTTTGACTGAACCAGTGGACCAGGCAGTCGACCTCCCGTCTGTATCCAGACTCGTCATCGTCCTGGATCGGGCCGATTACAGTGGGGTCATCTGCAAGCTTGAGGAGTTTCACAAGTTTCAAAAACCAAAAACAAGTGGTTTTTGGATCTTAGAATATCTTAGAACGTTTGTAGACAAAAATGACATTTCAATTGCAGAAAAAAGAATTTATTTCATAACAGACATTGGATTTTACAAATACATTTTGCTTGTGCATTTTTATGATTAATAGAAATGTCTTCTTCTCAAAGTGTTTTCCGATGATTAACAGAAAATTACATTTTAATGCAGTGCAGAAAAAGTAACACTGACCAATACTTGGGTATTATGGTACATAGTTCAATATTTCTAACTATATGTGCAAATGTTGAATGTGCTAAACTGTCAGTGATTCTAGGAACATATCTAGATATTTACTTAATATTATTTTAAATGTTTAAGGACAGCATTTTTGATATGGAAGAAAAAATGAACTGTTAATTTTGTTAATTTTTCATTATATATGGCCCACATCTGCCAATCATCCAACAAAAAGATGCTCAAAATGTCAAAAAAAAAAAACAACTAGACAGCACTGATATTCTGTAAACCATGCCTCTGTATCTTTGTTTTCACTTCCACTAAATTATATACGCACACACTCTGTGACACCTTTTACAATTAGGCCCTGAAGGATGCTTTTATCCATACAAACAAAATAAATACAAATCTTAAAAGCAAACACATTTAGGTAAAACAGTCATTAAAAGCCCTCTCTCCAGTGATTTTGTTAAAATGTACTCTCTCATTCTCATTTTGCATTGCCAAACAAAGCTTATTGAATTTGTAAAAACTGATTTCCCCTGTGCCATTTGTTCCTCCCGACATTGATTACAATCAGTTCTTTGGGAGGGGAAACAGCTGCTGCAGAACAGATGAAAAGTTTATTATTTCCTGCGTTGACCATTTTAGAATATGGTTTTGTTACTACATAAAAAAAGAAACCCAGGCAATATAACTTCCCTGAAGTATGATCAAAGATAACTGTAATGCATTGTGAATGATGGGAGATGTAAAGGAACAACGGAAGAAATGCATGAGGAGAGGTATTTGTTTCTTGTGCTACAGCTGGAAGTCCTCACTGTGAAGAGAAACGGCGTAATTGTTCTCGATGGTCTGGTCCTCCTCTTCTTCATCCTCCTGCGATGCAAGACAAAAATCACATGAGGAATTTTATATTTCTTAACTTACCAGATTCTTTGTAACAATCGCAATCAAAAGTTTAACTTTAACTTTTGCTCCTTATTAGACTTTTTAAATATTCTTTCGTTTTAAATTGTTTCATGTCGAGTTCAAAGATGTTGATCTGTAATACTCTGAAATTTGGGCCTTAAAGATAAAAATCAGACTAATGCTTAGAAATACATTGCTCAGAATAAATATGAAATATGAATCTATATTATGCATGAGTTTCACTCTTTAAATCAATTCACTAAAGTAACTTTTTGACAATATTTGAATTCACGGGGTGCATTTGGATGGGTGTTGTTTCGTACCTGCTCTTTCGGTTTGTAGTCCTTCTCTGTGCCACGATAGGAAACCACATGAATCAGAGTGTAGACCCTGCAAGAGACACAAAAGTAAAATAACGGTCGGCCGTATGGAAAATACTATCAAAATAAGGGCAGATGTGGATATCTTAGTAATTTTATCTGAATAAATAATTTTACAAGATAAAAAACTTATAGAATCTGAACAGAAATTGTGTTCTTTAAAAAAAACCCCAATGGTTTAGATAACAAAAATAAACCAAAGCAAATGTTGAAGACAAGTGAGTTTTTACTGTATATTCAAGCACATTGAATGCATTTGTTTGTGTACCTGTGATACAACATGGCCAGAAACTGGACGAGAAGAAGAACCGCAAAGGAAAACAGGAACATCAAACTGAGAGGCTCCACCTGTCAGAG
This sequence comes from Poeciliopsis turrubarensis, assembly GCA_010277015.1. NCBI lineage: Eukaryota > Metazoa > Chordata > Actinopteri > Cyprinodontiformes > Poeciliidae > Poeciliopsis > Poeciliopsis turrubarensis. Next base: position 7,345,700 of record VMRN01000020.1, on the reverse strand, counting down.
ATAAACGAAACCAGTGTTTATTTTAAAGTCCCATCGCTTTATCAATGTGTTGAACTCTATGTTCTGCTGTTCCCACCTTTAGGTATTCTGTTTTATTTTTCTCCTCTGAATACTTGGGAATCTTGATGCTGATGATGTCGTTTCCGATGAGCTGCAGGAAGAAAGTTGCTACCACCCAGAGGACGTTGATGATGAAATACAGGAAGACGGCCTGTGGAGACGAGACAGGTTTTGATAATTTGGTCGTGTCTTTACAACAGATATAACATTTTGGAAAAATGGATCATGAACTTTTTATCACAGGAGACTGAACATAGATTTTTTACCTTGTTTCGCAGCGACTTCAGTTCTTTGCTCACTCTCTTCTTGTGCTCTTCTGTATCACTTATCGGTGTCAGATATCGTTCTATCAGTTTATCCCAGAAGTCCTTCTCACCCTAAACACACAGATAAATCACACAGTTTTTTAGGTTTTAAAAAATACAAATAGAAATTGGAAATAAATCAATTTATTGCTGACGATGTGAACCACAATCTCACTTTGTGAGATTCGTTAACCCCAATAACGAATCTGCTAATCACAGCGGCAGTGAAGGCAACCTACTCAAGTTGAAACCAAACATCAGAATAGGGAAAACATGAGCGCTACGTGACTTTGAATGCAGCATGGTTGAGAGGCTTGTGTGAGTGTTTCAACATCTACTCCTCAAATAAGATTTGCACATACAACCATTTCTAATATTTACAGAAATTAGTCTGAAAGGAAAAAATGTCCAAAGAGTAAATGGAATTTACTGAAAGCACCTCAAGCTGAACCCTGAATCATAACTGTGTTGCGAACTCAGACTAAAACCTGCACAGACTCATCAGAACTGGACAATAAGAAGCAACAAAAATATTCAGTTGGCTCAAATCAGTCCTGATTTGAGCCAACATTCAAAGGTTGGGATCAGAATTTCACACAAAACATGAAAACATGGATTCCCTTTGAAGAACTCAGATTGATTTAGGTGTGAAAAATATTTTCTTGGCATACTTTGTGCCAAACAATACCAACTGTATGTTGTCCATCTGTTTATGACTTATGATGGCTCCTTCTGACAGGGTAATGCATTGTGGCACAAAGCACAGATCATCTCCAATTGTTCTTAAATACGATAATGAGTTCCCTGTTCTCCACCAGCCTCCAGTCAAGATATTCACAATCCAGTGGAGTGTCTTTCAGATTTGGTGGAATGAGTAATTTGTGTCATTTACAAGCAACGAATCTGTGATGTTATCAAGTCAACATGGACCCAAATCTCTGGGGAATATTTCTGACATCTTATAGAAACTACTTTAAAAAACTGAAGCAGATCTGCAGGTCAACGTGGATCCAACCTGTTACTAGAAATGTGCATTTAATAAAGTAGCTGGTGTGTGTACATTTGAAATGTTATTTATTCTGGACTGTGAGCTGATTGGTTTTCTTACCTCATCCAGTCTTTGAACTTGTGGGGCACTGAGGGTTTTCTCTATGGCTCGTTTCACTCTCTTTTCTAACTTCATCATTTTATTATTCTTCAGGATGTGTCGAGCCTGAGGCACAAGCAAAGTAAATCATTCAGTGATTTTACAATATCCCAAACTGTTGTTCTTCAGGCTGTTATTTTAGAAACAAATGATCCAGTTTTTATATTTTGAAAACATGACATCCACCTGATTGGTCAGTTCATGCTGCAACTCGTCAATTTCAGCTTGTGCCAAAATGTCCTCCGGTCCAGCCTTGCTGAGTCTTATATTAAGCGTGTCTGTCAACATTAGGATCAGGTCTTCAACAACATCATCTTGATTTTTGTGGCGGAGTGTGTATCTGGAAATAAAAACAACTAATATTTACACATTTGCTGCTCAGTTACGTCAATATGCTACTGTGATCTATTTGGACATACGAACATGAAGAAGCACACAAACGCGTAACTATTTTTAAACAATACAGAGGCAATAAATGCATATTGGCTACTTCAAAATTAGGTAGTTTTAAAATCAGTAGTTTGTAGTTTCCTTTTGGCCAATCATCAAGGTCTAAGATTGGTTTCTTTTCCAACATTATGACACAAGGCAAAAATTTAAAAACAAGAAAGCTCATCACAATTTACCGTATTTGCGCTTGCAGGTTTCTCTTCATGTTGAAATAAGTTAACTTCTTCAAAAACTCTTCCTTTACAGGCTCCACCCAGTCTGCATGCACAGAAATATACACATGTAATGACCTACAGTTTAATACTCTGTGTGATATGAATATTGGACATAAATGTTTCTGATTGAATGTTTGGTTTAGAGGTTTATAACAACTGCTCACCGCTGACAGGGATGTCTTCCATTTCCTCTAAGTCTGCATTCATAAAGGAATCATCGTCTTCATCAGACGAGTCACAGGAATCGGACCGTATGCTCTTTTTGTCATTGTCATCGTCATCATCACTGTCAGCACTGTTTACAAATGCAGCAATAAATGTCAGTTTTCAGTCGTATAAAAATGATTCAACTGTGATTTTTTTTTTCTTCTCCCTAAATGCATACTGACAACATGAGGCAAAGCAGTGATAAAAATGACAAGAAGAAGAAAAATACTAACCTATCAGAGGATGAATCACCCTTGTCTTTCAGTGGTGCCTCTTTGTTTTTGCCAGCCAGTGGAGTTTTAGCTTCTGCAGCTTTTTCTGTGGCGAGTTCAGGTTTGTCTTGAGGCTCTGGATTCGAGGCAGCCTGCGGTTGCGTTTGGTTATTGGTGATTTGAAGGAGAGGCACTTTCTGTGTGGTGAAACTTGTGATCTGCTGAAGCATGGCGTTTTCTGCTTCCTGGGTTATCTGCAAGACAGAAGAACAATTTAACTCCGCAGATGCACTCGCCCGAAGGTTTGTGGCTATTTTCTCTTAGCCGTACCTGTATCTTCATGTCCCAGCAGCAGAGCCTACAGTCTTTGTCGCACAGAACGCTCTGAGTTTTCTTCTGATCTCCTTCTTCCCTAATGACAAAAATGACATAAAAATAAAAACATTAATGACAACTAGACCTGATTCTGTTCGATTCAGGTGGATTCTGTGCGTGTCACTTTAAAAAATTATACGTTTTTTTTGTTTGTTTGTTTGAGAAGTTACCATTTTACAGTAATTCACTTTCCTGTTACTCTATATCAGATTTTGTGCCTCTTAAATAATATTATAAATAAACACTACAATTTGTGGCAAGTCAAAACTGCTTTTCAGATTAAGCCAAGAATAGAATTTCACATTTTAGCATAATTTTATTATGTTATTAATTTCAAAACAATTGAAAGAAAACAGTATAATATGTATAACATTTTATTTTCACATTACTTGGATTCTCTTGTGCCCCAAGACACGTTGTTCATGTTCACCAGTGAGTAGATGGTCAGCAGGAGGTATCCACTGGGGATACAGATGAAATACATCAGACCATAGATAATGAGCCCTGGAAGAGTGCAGAAAAACATATTAGCGTAACACAACAAAGCTCCAAATCACAAGAGTTCATTCAAAAACACTTTCAAAGTCAGGAATTGACTGAATAAAACAAAACTACTCCTGAAAATAAGAATGAGGCGCACTTCACATGGAGAATAATGTTTATGATTATAATAAAAACCTACCAAACTCTTCTGGGTGCAATATGGCTGTCACCATGTACATAATAGCCATTGAGACCAAAAACACACCAGTGGGGGTCAAAAATGTGCCCTGCACCACCATGTCACCTAAAAGAAGAAAACACTATGTTTGTATGCCACTGATTATATTAAGAACTGCACAAGCTGAGCATAAGAGTGGACTTACCAATGATGGAGAAGAATGATGCGGTCATAAGAAACGCATACAGAACACTCATGACGGCAGCGATGGTTATTTGGGTATTTGCTTTTGTTGCAAAGCAGATGATGATGTAGAAGACGGGTGGGACGCATGCGATGATGATAGCAATCGCGCCATTCATTTCGAAGATGAACTGAAAAGCTCCTGTTGGGAAAAACAACACGGAGAGTGAAGAACTCATGAATGCCTGACAGAAATATTTAGCATGTTATTCATTAATAGTGACCATAAAGGTCTGATTGGCCCAATTGTTGTCAGTATTATTTGTGAATCTAAATGTTTGTGTTTCATTTCCAAACTATGAGGAAAATGTTTAAATATTGTTCAAGGTATATTTTATGCGATAGTCATAAAAATATTCTTTTGATGGTTTCTACTTCTCGTAGAAAAAAAAAACTTTCTAAATGACCTCAAGAAAATGACTAACTTGATTTTATTAGCTTAGCAAAAGGTGGCAATTCACTTCTCTTTAGTGAAACATGTAAAATCGATTTCCAGTTTGGAAGTCTCTCTGTGATCAGCTTTCACAAACTGAGGTTCTAAGTCAACACAACTAAACTTGTTTAGTTTTATCGTTGTGTAAAAACTAGAACGGTTTAAGGCAACAGGTTTCCTCTAATGAAGTCAAACAATTCGGGTTAAGACAGAACAGACATATTGCAGTTTGCCTGGGTTCTTATATCTTGTCAGACTCCTGTGGTAAAGTTGAAAACTTGTGCTTTAACTCTAAATTGCTGTGCACAAACATGCAGTATGAGGGGTCTTTGGTTAACTTGTGGCCTTAGATGTGACGGCCCGGTTCTGCTCACCTGCGACCATAAGTGTCACAGAGGCGGGTCCCAGAATAGAGGATCCAACAGTGAACATCTGGTAGAAGATATAAAGGCTTGAGATGGATTGATTTCTCTTCACCGTCTCTTTTCCACTGTATTTAAATGATGAAAAACACAGTAATTAGTACATTTTGATTCAAAGATGTGTTATCATCACATCTTTAAATGTCTCATTGAATAATTAAATGTTTATATACCTAAACGGATATAAAAAGAGTAAGACAAGTATCAGACTTACTTGGGTATTTACAATGCATTGGAAAAGAATGGCATTTTTGTTTTCAATTTGTCACTTAACAACCACATGTGAAAATGTACTTAACTGGCTTTTTATGTGGTTGACCAACACAAAATAAGGGAAAATTGTGCAAAAAGATTGATTGTTTTCACACAAGATCCAATAAGACATTTTTTTGAGTTTTGGAGGTAGTAACATAAGAACATGTGGAAACGTTAAAGGGTATGAAGGCACTTATATTTAAAATACGAATGAAAAAGCGTGTTCTGATTGGGTTTTTATCATTAATCATGATTACTGACCTGTGCAAAAGATCCAGTGTGTTAGCCAGTGTGGAAGGTCCCCATCGTCTCCTCTGGTTGTAAAACTCTTTGAATTCCTGTGGTGAGTTGGTGTATGCATCTGATGCAGCGTTGTACTCCACACGCCATCCTTGTTGCAGCAGCAAAGTACACAACCAACGATCCTCCCCTGATGATACGCACAATTATTCCTGCTCCAAGGCTGTCACATTATGAAACCAAGTCAGACAAGAGCCTACCTTGGTCATATTGCACGTACTCCGCTCCTCTTGTTGCGGTGGTTGTGTACTTCTTCAGGACATTGTCGTCCATCAGCGCAGACCCCCTAAACAGACTGAAACATCCCGGGCTGCAAAGCACAGAACCGAACACATGCTCTGCGGTCTTCTGCAGCCAGTGGCCCACTGCGTATTCAAACTTCTGGTACCAAACCATGGGACCTATGACATGCAGTGTAAATAAGAAGATTTAGAGCTGATTTGGGTGAGAATTAAGATTACAGACAAAAAAGAAAGCCTTTAAATTTACAGCTAAATATATATCGGGTGGTTGGTAGCTTTCCATGCATCTTTCTGAGATATAAAGTTAAAATCTGTCCAAATGTTTTGACGTGAAAACAAACAAAGTAGTGAAAAGTTATCAAGAACATGTGACGTACCCATGCCAGTAGGATGAATTCTGCCACATGCTGCACCGACGTTGTAATACATTCTCAACCTGTTAAGAAATTATTCATATTTTTTTATTTCAAAGTGAAGGAAGTAAATCCTTTCAGGTATTTATGAAATAAGTAATTCATCAAGCTTTGGCAATTTGAGAAAGTTTGAATAGTTTTTTTTTTGACGGTGATACTGAATGACAAAACTGTAACACAAGAGCTACTTTTTTTTTTTTTACACATCATAATCATGCTGTACTTAGCGCATGCTATCTGAAGAAAGAAAAAAAAAAACTACCTTGATTATGTCAAAATAAGAGAACTGTAAAGATATGATCTCTAGCAAAACAGCTTCCTGTTTACTATTTATGTGCCGCAACATGAAAGTGAGATAGTTTAAACAAAAAAAACAAACAAAAAAAAAAAACAACAAAAAATGCATAGCTGACCTGTCCACAAGTAGAACCACAGCTTTAGGGTGGAAGTCTGTGTCTCCGTCCAGAGCCAGGATGTACGTGTTGTCGTCTGAAATGAATCTTCTCTTGTTGTCATTGTCGTACTGAGGCAAAAGGAAAATCTCACCGTCCATAGAGATCAGACTTTCTCTGCTGGTATCCATCCGCTGGAGTGAGAAAGAAAGACAATTAGCATTTTCACCAGAATGCAGAGATAAAATGCAAATGATTGCAAGAAATCACTTACTGGCATTTTCTGGGGGTTCTTGGTGATGTAACCTTTCCAGCCGAGCAGATAGTACATGTACATTATCTGGAAAAAAAAAACGGGGACATTTTTAATCAGATGTAGCATTTAATCAGTCTGACTCAATGAAAAACCATCAAGAAAATCAGTCTTCTTTCAATTTATAAGACAGAACATTACATTTAAATGTAATGTTTAATTTAAATTTAATTCATTTATTTTTCCACACAGTATTTTTTAGTATCTAATTATATTATTGCAGACCAGAAAATAACAACATTCATAAGCAAGATGCATTTATGTCAGCACAACAAATACACCATCAGTTTTAAATGGGTTGTTTAATGTTAATTGTTAATTAACAGTGATTTGCAAAGGGTCTTATGTTTTCCTCTCATACTCATTAACTTACAAGCATTTAAATCTCCAAACACCAGAGAAACTTTAATTGTTTCCACATTACGTGACACTTAGATGTCACATTCTCATCCCTTTATGTACAATTATTTATAGGTTTTCAGTATCATCAATAGTATATCTTATACCACATATTTCCCAATAATCTCCTTTTTATAGTTTTAAATCAGAGCTGATTTTCACCAACAGGACCAGCAGTTTGTAAAAGAAACTGAAATGTGACAAAGTACACCACTAGTCACTTTATTCATTCATTTTTATTCATTTGGATGTTGTCATGTGAACCTGCGAAACTGCAGTGATATTTTGAGACTTTTGAGTTTCATAATACATAAAAAAAAATAGAACGAAAAAAATGCTTCTCCTCACCTGAGACCACCTTTTTTTGTTGCGAATGCGACTTTTGTCCTTCAGGTGAACGTAGAGCATGTTACCCTCAGGCAGGACAAACATTAACCTCCCACCGTAGGGAGTTTCAATGATCGACACGTCATCTGGCTCTTTGTTGGTGAACACTCTGAACGGGGGAATGGACACGTCAATAGTCAAGAGATGTCAAAATGCACATGTACATGTCTACATGGTAGTCTTGTACCTGTAAACCTCTGTTACAACATGAATCAGGTCTTCCACATATTCATTGACCAGCCTTTTCCCTGTTTTCTTTTCAGTCATGAAGGCATCGTCTACAAAGATGTGGCTTTCAAAGTCAAAACTGTCCTTGTGCTCCTCCTTTGGGTCTCCTCGATAACGATCCAGCCTGAAACCAAGCAAGAAACAAACGGTGATACAAGCGTTGAAATCAAATCTTCGGCTTCACTTACGTCAGCAGGTGTAAGTTATTGATATTGACAATGTGCTACCTGAACATGGAAGTGAGAATCTTCAGCATTTCATCGTAGGTCTCGTGCCACATGGTGGCGCAGAGATAGATCACAACGTTCTGCAGCTCATCCTGGCTGTGGAGACGAGGGTTTAAAAGATTAGAGGAAGGTTTCAGCACATTTTTATATATTTTATATATAAGTGCGCAGTATTGTTTTCTTTTCTTTTGTGTAAACCAATTTCCTCACTTTGGGACAATAAAAGGTATTTATCTTGTCTTTTCTCTCCCTGTTATTCTGGTGAGGCTTCATTTTCATCTTCAGTTTCCCTCAACTACGGCGTAACCAAAGGGTTCATTCTTGGATCACGTCTCTCCCCCTATATGTGGTTCCATTTGGCTTGATTTTCAAGACATATAAGATTTGATTCCCCTTCTACATTGATAATTCAAAGCGGTATCTCTTCCTCAAAAAGAATACTGCAGCACTTCTGAATCACTGGTCGTCTACCTGATTTTCAAATCATGTATGGATCTTAAATTTATCAGCCTAATTAAAAATAAAACCATCTGCTTGCGTCTTCAACAGTGATAATGTTGGGCCTCTATAAAGGTTCAAGAAACTGACTTTTCTGTTCTTTTTAAAAACACTTTTATCAAAAATGGATAATCTTCCCATTTGGGGTGATTGCTACAGTCAACCCGTCGTCAGCCCATGTCTGCTTGTGCTGTTTTACAATTTCACAACAGGAAAATAAAGCAGGAAGACTTTGAGAATCCTCTTACTTCTCATTTGTTTGGGCTTTTGGTAGCTTCATTTTAGTGTTGAGCAGCAGAGACAGGTCGATGAAGGCGGACTCATAGAGTCGACGAACAAAGAGCTGAGACGTTCTTTCTATACGCTGGACCTGGTGAGTGCAGAATCATTCAAACATTAATGTTCGCAACTTTTCGTGTGGTTAAAGAAAATAAAATGGCTCAAACATGTAGCGTTTTAACTTTAACTTAGACAAATGTCTTGTCTGAAACATAATATCTCGGTTTATCTGGGCACATTTTTTAAGAATTGTGGTTTCAACCTTGTAATTTTAAATATTCGGTAAAGAGAGGAGTGTATAAGAGAGCATAAAAATACCTTGATCTTCCACACATAATATGTGCTTGTGACAAATCCACCCCACATGCACACTCCCTCCAGCACCAACATGGCAAAAGGCCATTGGAAGTAGTGGCTGTCAAACAAACAATGCATCACTGTGAACAACTTTTGCACTTCTACAAAGACTTCTGTACTTCACATACAACCAACATTTTCACAGAGCGCAAAATTTATGCAGGTTTGTGTAGAAATAAAACCGAATATTTGGCACGAGGACCTGGGCTGTCATACCTGTTCAGTGACGTCCTGCAGATGCTCCGGAACATCTCAAGCAAAGGAACATTAGTTGTGTTTTTGTCCTTCACCAAATGCAAATTTGAGCAGAAAGCTGCAAGATTGAAAGCATCAATGAGGCAGTTTCATGCATAGCATCCATTTTTTTTATAACCTTTTGATAAAATATGTATAGATATATGTATTTGTTCACCTTACTAACAAAATAATAACGATAATAACAGCAAATAGCAATAGATAAGGTCAAAAGAAAATACATTTGGAAGCTGTATGTTTGTACTTGTTTTCCCAAGTAATCTTGCAATAATCATGTAACCATTTGTGCTGCACTGCTGGGTGTGTTTCTTATTTTTACATCTGATAAAGAGAAAAGGCTCATATAGATATAATGATGTGCATAAGGAAGAAGTTTGTCTCTGAGTAAATTATGTCTCAGCTGTTTTTTATTGAAGCTGGACATGTAAACATGTGAGGTGAGGAAATAAGGAAGAAAAAGTATTTATGAGAAAAGGTAACCTTACCAATGATCCCTTCTGAATCTGCTGAATCGAAACGTTCTGTCTGTGTCAGGAAGAGTACCAGGCCCAGGCCCAGCACTGCCGGGCCAGTACAGCATAGAGGCAGAGCAAAACTCATCCGGACAGCGTTGATCTTACAGGCAACCACGCCAAACCAGTGGCAGGCAGCTGAGCAGAAAGCCTGAGACAAAAAAAAATAAAATAAAATAAAGAAAACATTTTAAAGCTTACTGCATTCAGACATTGAAGGGATTAGTTTTATTTTACATCACAAAACAAACTACACTCGCTTTCAAGTCAAGGGTTGAATTCATCAGGGCACAATGCAAAACAACTTGTCTTAATTACCATTGTCATTTTTTTATGAAACAAAAAAAAAAGAAAAAGAAAATCAATATGAAAACCTCAAAACACTAATGATAAATTCCACACATATTGTACATTACGACATGTTACTCTACCATAAATGTTTATTTTTCTTTGACTTACCTGTAAGAAAAAGAGCACAAGACCTATTTGCAGAATATCTCCTTCGTCACCTGCCAGGTTAAAATCTTTCCACTCGATAGATTTGATCAGGAGTCTGTGGTAGATCAGGTACACGGCTCCTGCAAAAGACCAAAAAACATGCAGAACGTTTACAAAACATGATAATGATAATATGTAGTAGAAAGGAGGCATCAAACCTCAAAAGCTTCATTTACATCTTGCATTGCTTATTGTTACAGTGACTATTTCTGAAATAGTGACCAATTTGTATTTTACCATGATAACAAAAGCTGACTGATGTTCTTCAAATCCTAAAACTAACAGTACTTCAGGGGCTTCATTGTTTTCTCCAGTGTTGTCTCCATGTGGGCTTCAATAGATTATTGGTTGGCGTGTAACATTAAAACTGATTACAGCCACTGGTGTTATTTATTAACACATTTCTAATTTGTTAAGGGTGAAGCTTGTGGTGACTTTCTATTTACTCTTGTCGTTATCCTCACAACATATTCCCTCCTCTCATCCCCACCACAAGAACGCGTTTGTGTTTTCATGTCGACTCTTTTCCATCCAAGCACATCAAACCACTGTGAAGCTGAGGGATAACTCATCTCCTCACCAGGTGGGACTCCTCTGCATTGGCAGTGGATAATTACCTATCACCAGTATCCTCAAAATACTGCTGATGACAAAGACAAAGTCCCTGAAGCCGTCCAACTCTGCCAGTACTTTCTGTGAAGCAAGACACAAAGGAGTTTCACTGATCGCTATTCGTTGACATGTCGGAGCTCTCGGTGTGAAATGATGCGTGTTTGTGGAATACCTGCATGCGGTTCTTAGCCTGCATTGTGTTTTCCCACCAGCAGAGGGAGACGAGGAGCGAAGAGAAAATCCCTAAACCCACGTAGTAAAAGCAGTCCTTTTTCTGTCGGTCCACATGCGAGGCTTCCCGGATGTAGTAGTCCATTCCCAGGAGGCAGTAACCTGTAATCAGACAGTTATTCAGCTTCCCAAACAGTTAGTGTTCCTTGTGTGTTTCTGTCTATTCAGTCTGAACCAAGCGGCAGAGGTTTTTTTTATTTCATGCTTCAATTTGTCTAAAATATTTTGTCCAATGGAGCAATTAAATCCATGATTTGATCCTGAGAATCGGGTTAGGAGGGAAGTGTTTGGGTTCTCCTTCCAAACATTCATGTTTTCTGGCATAACCTGATTGAAGATTCTTGGATGTACGATTATAGAGAGAGAATCTGCTACAAAAAATGTGATTTTATTGAATTGTAAAACTCTTTCTAAGCCACACTTTTCTACTTCTATTATGGAGTTTGTACAAGATGCTCTAAGACAGCAGCATAGCAGGAAAATCTGTATGTTTTTTTTTTTTTTTTTTTCTGTTTCCATAACAAACAAATGATGCCACAGCGACAGCGAAGTCAGGAGTTTTACCAGCACTGGTGAGGAGGAGGGAGCAGATTGGGAAGAGGATTTTCCAGTTCTCCCTTTGTAATCTGTAAATTATCTGCAGGACTGCAGACATAATGCAGACTCCTCCACTGATGAAGAGATTCGTCAGGATGTCGAACTGAGGCATAACTACCAGGACCAGGAGTGAAGTGCCAAGAGACACCAAACTCTCAATGACACAAATCTGAAGAAGACAGAAGAGCATCATGGGTAAAAAAATACATCAGAACCTGAAATGACACCTCATAAGAAAAACTGTAGCTGGTGAAATGAGCCATGTTTTACACCATAATACATGTTAATTGACTTACTCACTTGTTACACCTCATACATGTCAGTAAATAAGCAAAGATATTTGTCTTGTTAATAACTATCTAAAATGAACACTGTATAGTTTTTGCGATGGATTCATTTGACGTTTTAAAACACATACCATCGCCATGGTCTTCAGGTTGGGGGTCACAAATGTCTTGAAGGCACAACGCCACAGGGACTTCAAAAAAACTAAGAAGTTGGGGAAGACCAGGCAAAACACCAACATCAGCATGTAGAACTGCTGGTCCTTTTCATTTCGAAGTGATTTTGGACTGGAGAGTGCTGACAAGACCAAGAGGGAGCCCTGAAAGTAGATGACAGACAGTTACTAAGAGATAGGCTGACGAAGGAAGGAGCAACGCAGATATAAATCTGCTAAAACCGAACTCTGTTGAAGATTAGTCAGATGTAATAAGGATGTTATGTACAATGAAAAAAGACCCACTAAAAGATCGAACAAATATTAAACAATCAAAATAAAACGAAAGGTTCGTTTGCTGCCATTAAACAAGAACGTTGTTACGATGTCAAGCAATTGATAAATTACTAAACTGTCCATCCAAAATACAATTTTTATGTCATTGTTATAATTTTCATTCCAGTAAGTATCAACATTTGGGCAACATATTTTTCTTTTTATATTCTTCTTGTTTTGCTTTCTGATCATCTCTCCAAAAGCTAATCCATGCACCAATCAAGTCAGACTGGAGAACCAATTAGATTTATGAGATTAGATTTCACTTTCTGCCCTTGGAGCTTCAGGATAGATGCGTGGGTTTCTTGACACTACTTAAAAGAAGAGACAAAAAGTATTATTTTACCTTGGCGACAACAGCGCTGACCAAAACTGCCAACCCGACAAAAATAGCCACAAAGTACTGCGCCACCAGGAGGCATGTTTTCTTTTGCTCCTTCTCTGCTCCCACCGGGTTCAGCTGAAATGGATCCCATGTGTCCCTGAGATGCAAGCACAGACGTGCGGATCAATGACTTTTCAACGGCCAAAACAGAGGGTATCATCACATATTTTTCCATAACTTTAGAGAACTGTGTACATTTCTGGAGAAACTGGACATCATACACCACTGAGCTCATTGTTACCTTCAACGCAGCTGGACTTTTCTGTATCCTTCCCCAAATTTGTCCCTTTTGTAAATCTACAGACAATTCCTTTGATTTTTTTCATGCTTGGTGTTTGACCTCTGACCTGCACTGTCAGCTGTGGTACCTTGTTGACAGATGCATATCCAAATCAAGTCCAATAAACTAGATTTACCATGAACGGACTCCAAGAATGATCAGTGGAAATGTCTTAACTTTGAGTTTTCATGGCAAAGGCTGTGAATGCTTATGTGATTTCCTTTCTTTATAAATTTCAAGAAACATTTTGACAAACATTTTCAATACATAGTCCTAATGGGGGTATTTGTGTGTATAAATTAGAGGAAATATATCAATTCATTAGAGTTTTGAATACATTCTTTGTATGTTAATTTGTGTTTTTTTGTTGTATTTTGTTTTTCTTGTATTTGTTTCATGAATTAAGTGAGCAAAAAGGGATAAATGTTGCTGAGTCGACTCCGTCACGTAATGTAGAAACAATATTTTCCCGCAAATCCAGCTGAACATCTCTGACGTTGACAGATGATAGGGAATCAGATAGTTTATGTCCAACTTTGTCATACCAGTTTAGAGTAATTATCAGGGTGTGGACTCTCATCGAGCAGATAAGACATTTTTTTTATTTTTTTTTATCTTTGTCTCTGGCATAGCAACCACCCAAAGAGTTCAGACTGGGAATGAGGACAGCAACACATGCAGAATTAGTTTGTATTGTGCCAAGCTAATAAACAGCTTCCTTAAGATTCTTTGCAATCTTTTATCAAACTTGACTTGTTACATAAACTTTTGAACTGATTTGAGTGTTATTTGTTGGGCAAAGGTATTTCTTAGGACAATCTCTTAGATTTGAAAATGTGGCAGAAAAAAATGACATCTCTACAGATAATGACTGAAAATGACCCCTTTTAAAAGTTCGCCTATTAAAGACACGTCATCATAAGGAAGCAGTCTCTGTCTAAAGTTGTATCTATAGTTACCAGATCTCCAGGCACGAAAATGACAAACACGACTGTTGACCTTTCAGAAAAAAAATCCCCTTTGCTTTTTCCTTTTTCCTGTACTACAGCGTTGTGTGCATGTCGCTGTCTGTAGTCACGCAGAACAAAGTTCACATTTAGAGGATCATTCTAGAAATCTCAGCTCCTTAAATGTAATAAATGCCATAAGCTAACAAGGCTGCTCTTCCTTCTCTGAAGCCGGTCTTATAAAACCCTCTTGTGTAACATCTGCTCACTGGCTAATTGGCAACAACTCAAAGAAAAAATGAGCAGCTGTCACACTCTCCATCATTTTTACATAACTTCACGAACCAAAACTTGCTGCTGACAAAAGACAAAGTGGGGCATATTTAAATCAGTGGCTCCTGATGGACGTGGCGTTAATAATGAGGAACAAGAACATGAACTAAACCAGTACAAGTAAAGATCGTTTCCCCTTCTCCTGCTTTTTCCAGCAGCAGGTCATGAAAGGCTGAATTAACTGAGGTGATGTAGTGGTTCTCTAATCATACTGACCACTCAAAGCACCGCTAGACCATCAGTCCACACTAACAAACCTCCCCCATTGGAGAAATCATACGGAGACCAGGAAGCAACTTTGGTTTCAGTTTGCCCAAGGACATGAGGCGATGGTGAGCTGTTTGATTACGACATGACCCCGAGCCACTGCATTACTGTCACACAAGAGTGCAGTGGTGAAAGGACAATTAGGGGACAATTAGGGGACAAACTGCCCTCATGAACTGCCATGGTTACAGTAAAGGGGAAGTAATTTCCGTGAAGCTGAATCCAAGCAAAACATTTCTTCATAAGAAAGAAAAGATTGCGTTAGCTGCAGTTTCTAAATGAGAAAAGGTGGAAGGATTGTAATGAGGTATCTACTGGAGTCTTAACGTAGTTAAAATAAGTTGGAGTTGATCAAATGGACAAACAGGGGATGAGTTTGTCTTTCCTTAAACTCAATTCAGATTCAATTTTCCACAAAACTTTTTCTGGGCTAAAACAAAAAGAACCTGGTTCAGGATTTAGTCTACATTGTTTTGCAGACAATCATGAGCCAATAGAGGAAGATGGTTCCAACACAAAATATATCAATTCCTATGAATTGCTGGTCAGTTTTTGGGCTTATCAAATGTTATTAATTTGTATCATCACAATCACAATGGTTCATATCAAGATTTTTCTTCTCCAATAACAACAAACATTTATATTTTCCTTTTATAGTCTGCACATTGGTGAACATATTACTGATGGCATTAAGAAAAACTTGAACATTTTCTGACTAATAAGAAAAGTATGAAAAACTTAAAAGGATGATTGTTAATTTAGAACAAATATAAAAAGAAACGCCTTTGTGGTCTATCACGTTAACTTTCTTTAATATTACTTTTATTTGATAAAACAGAATTAACACTTCCACATTTAAAGTTTTAACTCCATAATCTCTGACATTATGGAGTTAATGTCAGAGGCTGAATTAAATATTTTAATTTTCATAAATACAATTCTAAAAAGTTTAGTAGATAAATGTAACCAAAGTAATTTCTTTTTCAAACCACAGATTTTTCTGTATGTTTTATTTAAACAATATTGTTCACAATATTTATGTTTTCTTGGCATTCTGTTGTTAAATTTTTTTTTAATTTTTGAAGAATAAATATTTTAAATACTGAGTATTAAGTTGAGGGTCCATCATGTCAGTAATACGAATAAAACAACAATGTTGTGCATTTTTAGATGATAAATAATGAGGTAATATAAAAAAAAAACCTCAGTTTGAACAGGAAATTAAACCTACAACTCTGTAGTTGTTATGTATTCACCTGTTGTGTTCATAAAATATACATTATTCAACCTTTACAAGCAAATACAATAAATCAATTTTAAAGGGACGCACTTTAAAGGGTTTAAAACATATTCTGACATTGCACTTAAAAATTATATTATAATTCATGACCCTCAGATAATAGCAACATTAATCATTAATCATGTATGGTTTGGTCTTTTTCCAAAGCTCTGAGAGTTCAAAATCGGATTTTTAAAAATCTGGTTCCTTGATTCCACATTTGCCTCCCAGATACCAATATGGAGAATGTGATTAAAGGCGTCGTATGTATTTAACATTTTTAATGGCCCGTCTAACAGCAGGCAGCATCAGCAGGGATGATATCCGGCGCAGCAATAAAGAGAAACGCAGCAGTGCTCAAGGGAAATTAAGTGTTCCCTCAAACTGTAAATTATATTTAATTGAAACCAGGTAAGACAAGCGAGCAGTTTTTAATTTTATCCAATACTAATATCTATCCCACTAACAATTAACCTCCTAACAATGATGAAGAGGTTAATTAAGCTTGATGGTGAGCCCGAGGACAAGAAAATTGAATCGTTTCCATGATTCAACTTGTCTCTTGATTTTTTTTTCTTTCTCTCTCTTAAAACAGTTTGCAAGATTTAAAACTTGACGTCTGGATGAAATGATCTCCAGTTCTGTTTGCGGAAGAACTTGGGTTGTTCTGAAATAAGGAAAATAAACTTGTTTTTTGCTTTCGGCTACTGTGAGTGATTAACTAGAAATACTCTCTTGATCAGACAGAAACACATAATTAATTAATCTATTTAAATAGTACAATAACTTATTTTAGATTAAGGTGATACAAATACTATAAAAACACATATTCAAAAAAAATAATATTTTTTTGCTCAATATCAACTAAGACAAAACTTCTCCTGGTTGAGGTCAACTAGCGTTACCAAAATTATTTCTATTTACTAAATGACACAATGGTGAGAAATTTACAGACACAAAAGTTGCTATAACTTTAAAAAGTTTGTGACAGCACAGATCATAATTCCTGTGTTTGCGTGATTTTAAAAGATTCTTTCAAATTTTCAACACTTGAGTTAAAGGGACACTTGTGGAAACATCACAGTGGCATCTCTAATACATTGTTTCCTTGTGTGAGAAAATAAAGTCAAATAACCCAAAACCTCCTGGTTATTCCACCAAATATTGATCTCTGAACTTGTTTGCGTTGCATTGTTTGAGGTCTGACAGCGCTGCATATTTTTCCATATTTTGACCATTTCTCATTTTCTAAAAACAAAAACAAAATTTCTGCCAGATGCTGGTATCTCCTGAAGATACCAGCATCTGCTGCCAAGTGGCTCAAGGACAAACATGTCAGCAAGCTGTCACAACAGGATCGCAAGATACTCAAAAGAATTTGCCAAAGTCATATATACACCGAAAAAGGAAACTACAATGAACTAAGTTAATGTATGAGATCTTTGGACTTTAAGAAAAGTTACAAAAATATATGAAATTAATCAATCTTTTATTATTTTGACGTATATAAAATCTAATTAAAAGTTACATTAAACAGGAGAAACTAGTCTAAATCAAATATTGAGTTTTTTCTTTCATACAAAACATGTAAACATGAGTTTCCACATCATGTACATTATAAGTTAAGATGTTAGACATTTCTGTAGTTTAAAAATGCATCATATGGCGTCCAAAGTATCAGATGAATAACCCAAAAAGTAGAAAACATATCTCCACTAATCAGAGACAAACGTGTCATGTCTGCAGTTAGGACTGTATTTAATCATGCGTGCTAATTATAAATAAGGACTGCTAATTGAGCCTCCATTAACCTGAATGTGATTCGCCACTCTCCATTCACGGTTTGTCACATATTGTCCTGAGCCTCTTTTCTTTAAAGGAGACTTCTTCGTTGAATAAACAGCAAATAGAGGGAGATAAACAGCCTGTTTACCTGTGCCTTCCTTCTCTTTTCCTCCCTCTGAATCTCAGCTCCTCTGACATGGTCTAATCCGCTGCCTCAGCAACAACCTGAAATCAGTAATGGTTCCTGTTTCATTACCAGCTTTACAATATGGCCTTTAGAAGGGACGATGTAAGAACATTAACTCTGTTCTACTGGAGTAATCCAGACACAAAATGAGAAATAAGCAGATGAAATTTACCTCGACTCTTCGATTATTCTCCACACAAATGACAGGAAACGTAAAGTACGGTAGAGACTCTTCTCAATGAACGTCTGCCTTTCAATGCCGCCTTTCCTCCAAAAGCAAATGTCAGCAAACCTTCAAAAAGCGAGACATCACTACTCCGAATCGTATCCCACCGCGTCAGTCTCTGCTGGTCTGTGAAGCAGCTTCTTCTTTGTTCAGCTGTTTTTCTCCCTGTTATCTCTAATGCTTATAAAAGAAACACCCATAAAGACGGTCATCTCCAGGTGTGTTCGCCTTAATCAGAGTTTATGAAAGATAAGGGTTCCAGGAAGTGTGTGTGTGGGGTGAAGGTATGAGCAATTCGCCATTGGTAAGAGTCACCATAAGGACCCAAACACACCCATGATTTTGTGCGTGTGAAGCAGACATATCAAAGTTTTTCAGTAATAAATAACTTCAAGCTATCTAAGCAGTTTTTATGAGGGCTGTAAGACGGTCCAAGGGTCATTTACACAGAAGCACGGAGAAAGATAAACTTTGGATCCACATCGAGTCCCAAATGTAGCTTTCGGTTTTATGAAACAGGCTGATATTTCATTTGTGAGGCTGGTCTTTCATGGCTATGCTACATAAAAACTTCATTGATTGAGAAGTACAAGTTACACCTGATGTTGTTACAGTGGTGTGAAGAAGAGTTTGGCCTCTTTCTGATGTCCAGTTTTTTTGCATATTTGTCTCACTTAACATCAAACCAACTTAAATGTTGGTTAAAGATTTCCCAAGTGAACACAAAAGAGACTTTTTAAATGAAGGTGTTTGTTATTGAGGGAAACGAACCTACAACTTAAAACAGAACTCTGATTGATCACACCTGAGTTCACCGTCTAGCCACACCCACACGACACTTGTTCTCCATCAAGACGTCACGTCCACGATGGCGCCGAGGCTTCCCAAAGTTACTCCAAGAGCGACTCAACCAAAACGTCACAGCAGACTCAAAAACAGCATCCAAAGACCTGCAGGCCTCAGTTTCCTCTGTTAAGGTCAAAGTTCATGCCTTCACCATTAGGAAGATAAATGGCCTGCGTGGCAGAATCCAAATACAGAAGGAGAACATTAAGGCTCGTCTCAGTTTTTCATCAAGCAGCATCTTGATGATCCACAAAACTTTGGGAAAAGATTCTGTGGACAATTTAACTCTTTGGAAGGAGTGAGTCCCGTTACGTCTGGTGTGGAAGCGCCACTGCATTTCAGACAAGCAACCTCAAACCTTCAACTGCTGAAGGACATACAAAGATTTAACAAAGGTGAGCAGGCTAAAATTCCTCCACAGCGCTGTAAAAGATTGATCTCAAGTTATCGCCAACACTTGCTTGCAGTTATTGCAGTGCAGGGTGACCTGGCAAATGTTTAGGTTTAGTTGCAAACTAACTTTTCACACAGGCCCATGTTGGTTTGGATTTTTTCACCTTTAATAATTAACACCTTTATGTGATATTTAAACTGGTTTGATGTTCTAAAAAACTTAAGTGTGACAAACATAAAAATATAGGAAATCAGGAAGGATGGGACACTTTTTGACACCACTGTGTCAGAATTTGCAGCTTTTTTTAGATACGTTTTTGATTTGACGGAAGCAGAATCTTTTACAGTGACCAAGATAATGAAAAAAACTAGAACTGCAAGCAGTTATAAAGGGTTCCTCAGCCGACCCAGCAGGTCCTCCTGGCACCAGCATCGCCCCCTAGAACTGGTTTTTGTTTTATAAAGGCCACTGACAAAGTTGGGTAAAAATAGGTTGAGTGTGGTAAATCTACCAAGACCTGACTCGAGACCTGAAGAGAGCGTTATTCACAAAAGCTTCTGCAAGCTACAAGCAGCTCTGGATGAGCTACAGAAATTCACATCTCAGCTGAGAAAATGATGTGTTGGAAGGACAGCTATTAGTTGTTTACTTGAGCAATTTGGATCTTTATTTGAAGATTTGCTAAACAGAGAACATTTATTTAAAATATGGTAAAATAAAAAATACAGAGAGAAATATTTAAGATGAGCAATGTAGGGGATATGCAAGCATGTGGAATAATGTGTTTTAGAAAGATGAGAGCCAATATGCAACTGAGTACCACCCTCACTATGACACCATGTTTTGGTGCTTCTTGCTGTAGGGGTGTTTTGCCTATCACTGTTCATCCCTGTCCCTGAACAATGCAGGACAACCTTAGAAGGACACCTGAAAGAGGAAGAAAAAGCACTGGAGGCTGGTCTGGAGGTTTGCCTTCCTGCATCCCAATGACACTTTAAAGACACTGCTACAGCGGGAGGTTTGGATTAAAACTTTCATCAGCTAAAGTCAGGAGCTAAAACCTAATTGAGAACCCGAGGCAAGACTAGAAAAGGCAGGAAAATTGAAGTCCACAGATGACAAGACTCTGAAAATTGTCGCATTGGAGGGGTAGAAAGCACATGCAAGCTACATTTTTTCTTTTCAGAAGTTTATTTGTGCAAACACGGTCGGGAAATCTTTACCACTTCCAAACTATGTGCTACTTTGTGTCACTCAGTCCAGGTGAAAAACATTGGACATTGAGGCTGTTTGTGGCAAAATGTGAAACTCTAACAAACTTTAAACATCTGGAAGTTTATAAATTGCTCCCCAAAAATTTCAAAAATGTGTAAAAGATGTCAAAAAAAAAAAAAAAAAAAAAAAAATCAGAGACAGAAAATAGTATTTCTGCTCTAACAAAGTGCTTTGCAAAGGGACCTTTGCAGAAAGCCTGGCACACTGCAGATGACCAATAATCAGAGATATTGAAGGTGCAGGAGCATAACAAAGAAATATTAGACACATAAAAGAAGCATTTAGCTGTTTGGCAGCAAAATATATGGGAATTAAAGTCTTTTAAAACCACCAGGCCAACAGAAATCTGTCTGCTGTTGTCAATCACCACTGGGTGTCACTATAAGGCTTCAACTTCAGCTTGTTTCTGTGCTTGAATTCTTATTTTTTATCTTGGTTGTGTGACTGCGCACAGAGATGGACTGAGCGTGGGATTTTTTTTCTGTAATTACTGTTTGTCAATTTAATCTTCACGAGTGTGCTTCACCATGAGTCTGCATGTTAATGTGCTTCTATTATGTGGAATCTAAAGAAAGTCACTGACAGTTTGTAGACTCGCATGAAGACTCTCGGCCAAATGCCAACATGCAACGATCTGGCCATTCGGTCATCGCAGCACCAGCTTCTCCCTCCTCCTTCAGGGGGCCGAGTTTGACACTCATCCCTGTGTGAAAACAAACACAAGAAACTGCATTTTACTGGATTGCATCTCTCATTTTTGCTGCAGAGAGCGAAACAATCGCTGCAAGCACATAAAAAATGAGATGTGAGTATGTACATGTAGCTGTCATTTTGGCTCAACAGTTCTGCTGCATGATCTCTGGTCTGAGTTGTGGCTCACATCACATTGGTGATGTTATTCAGGTCTTTGTTGCTGCTCTGCACAGCTGATGCCTCTCAGATCTCCAGAAAAGGTCAGCAGTGGGGCACCCAACCTTGACTTTGATTTGGTCTCACAAATAACTCTCAGTGCCAAAGCATAATCAACAGCCATGTGCTCTGAGTTGAGGTATCTCCCTGTTGTAGAGTCACATGGAGAGGATTTGTTGACACTTAGTCTTTGACATAGTGCTTAGTAAAGTGGAGCAATAATCAACAATCTCGTCCAGTCGGCCAGAAATGGCTACAGAACTGAAAACTGATTAGAGTTCCAGCAAGCTGCAGCAATTTCAAAGATTCACGGTGCATTTTCAATTTTGGGAAATGAATCCATGCTTTCGTCTTGTTCAGTGCGAGAAATGATATCAAGTCAAAATCCAGTACATTCTCCTCGGAGTCTTGACCAAACAAAGCACTGGGTTCCTTCCTGTCCACAAGCAGATTTTCTATGATTAAGCAGAAAGAATTGAAAGAAAAGGATGAAATTCCTCAATGCATCACTTCATCCTCTCCGTAATCCTCTACAAGCTTCCGACAGCAAACTGGTTTTAAATTCGACTCTAAATTTTTTTTAACAAAATTATAACTTTATTTTGTTCTCATTTACATAATGTTCTTACCCTTTTCCAGTTAAAAGTTGAGAAAATTACATCTTCAGGTCTAAGTTTAGGTCGTAAATAAGCAGTAAAAGTTCAGAAAAAGTCCCTTCATCAAAGCCCTGTTGGACTGCATTTTTGCAAAACGTGGCGGCTTACGGTCTGATACGGAACGCGGCTGCTTTTAGAAATGAAAGGACTTTGATGTCAGGTAACTTTGCTTGAGTTAAGTCACATTTTTGTACTGAAGAAGCATCAAAAGCTCAAATATAGGAGAGAATTTGGGGGAGAATGCAATGCAATTTACGACATTTAAATAACTGAACAGCAATAAAATGGTGTGAAATATTCATTACAGAAATCTATTTTCTAATGTATTTGCTGTACAGTGTGTCACAGACTGATTGGTAAATTTGCATAAAGTAGACTTAGGTAATGAGAAATGAATATGTGCAGATGGCATACTATGCTGAACCAAAACAATCAGTGACAATTCTGTGAAATCTGTCGGTGGCATAATGTTATTGCTGGTTAATCAGGAGTTATAGTTCTCTATTATCGCAGCATATTTATATTCAACTTGTCTTGGACAAAGGTGTGAATGCTGCACAACTGAGCATGTGTTCAAACATCACAAAGGAAGTCAACATTCAATTCTCTAAAACACAATGTTGTCCATTCGTGCAAAAAGGGAGTTTCAGTTCTTTTTGTGCTGCTGCATCACAGCGAGAAGGCTGCTGGTTCAAAACTTGGCAGGAGGCTCTCTGTGTGGAGTTTGCATTTCATAGTTCAGAGACATAAATATTACATGTGGGTGACTCTAACCTGACCATAAATGTGTGTGCGAGTGTGTGTTGTCCTATTGATAGCCTCCATCTGGTCCTAACAGCTTATGGTTGTTACAGAATATGGAGAGAAAGGATTTATGAGTTGAGACATATTGGACTGAATAAATTGTTCCACCAATTTCTAGTTTTCTGATTCAGTGAATGTTTCTGAAGTGTGGGTAAACCGAGCATGCAGAAAATAAAACTACATTAAGGTGTTCAAAGACTGAGGATCAGCTGGCATGAAGCAGCAGGCATTATTTTACCCTCTTCACCAAAATACATGTGGCTGAATCTGATGTCTTTGCACAGATTTTTTCATATCTCCAAAATGAATTCAGGAGAAATAAAACACTTTTTTTTTTTTTTATTGGATTATCCATCAGATTTTAGTTGTAATTTTGGTTATCAGTTATTCCCAACTCACAACAGACAATCCTGTGCAGTTCACTATTGCTTTACTACCAAACAGAGATTTTGATGCACTAAAACGCAGCTCGGACATTTTCAGTGCAAAGGTTTTAAAATGATGCAAATCATTAGCAACTTCATATTTTCCTCAGATGGAGTTTTCAATTTGCAATTTTGAAAAGTGGGAGAGAAAAGTCACCAAAATTCAAAAGTAAAGCGAGAAAGTTGGTTGTTTCTAAATCATCACAATTCAATATGGCCACCATGGATTCTGAATGCTGAAATTTTCCACTGGAATTAGAAAAGAGATTTTTCTTTCTTCAAAGTGAAAGGCAAACATTTGATTTTCGGGATGAAGGAATTCAATCAGACACAACGAGAGTGAGCGTCCCAAACTGGAAGAGTTTAAAGAACGGTCCAGAATTAGGATGCACAACAATCACTGTTTATAAGATCACAGAGAGGCAGAGAAAACATTAAAAGCAAGCCTTGATTTGACTGGATTAGCAGAGAAAAATCCCCAGGCCTCAAGCAGAGGGACAAGTTGTAAAGGAATGCATTATTGCAGCTACAGACCACTTTTTCCAGACAAAGAGAAATTATTTGAAAGCATCAGTTTGTTCATTTATTCACAGACATAGCAAACACCTCGTGTCTAAACCAAAGCACTTCCAACCGTCATATTAGCGGAGTCTGACCAATGCATTAACATTCAGCAGATAAAGTATTTTCAAATGAAAAATACTTTCTACTTGAGTCCTGAAATTAGCATTAATCTGACATGATTGGTATTGTACTCTGTGAACAAGTCAGGTTTTTGATTTACATTATTTAGGGAAGAGAGCGAATGGCTAACGCAGTTTTGTGAAAAATGAAGACATTACTTTTTTTTTTTTATCATGTTATAATTGTAACTTGTTATTCCTGAAAATTTAAAAGCAAGTTTGCCATAATGATTGTTGCGGTTTTTTAAAGTGCAAAGTCACATTTCAGATGTCTTCAACTGGAGAGACACCCTTCAGTTGAAGGAAACCATACCAACTCTGACCAGAAAAAACAAAAAAGCCAAAAGAAAATCTGTTGCATTAAATCCCACCACTGACAGGGTCTGGTGGAGCATCTGGTGATGAAAGTATTGGTGATTCAGTCCCTCACTCCTGGGCTGTAAGTCAGAGTGTCCTTGAGCCGGACACTGTACCCTGTCTGCTTCACATGAGCAGGTCAATGATCGTTTTGTTAGGGAGAGATGCACTCTCAGGCTTGTGACCTACATCTGCACTGCCTTCGATTTAATGCACGGCCCATCACTATTGACAAAAGACTCGGCGAGGATATTACTCAGGACCTGCTTGCAGATTAATAATCCAAGGTCCAGAGATGATCACTTAAAGTCACCTTCAGTAACACGGGTAAAAAAAAAAACAAAAAACAAAACAAAAAGCCCCCAAACAAAAACACCCTTATCTTTCATTGCAGGCCACACAGGCACAATCTCTGTCTTGGTGTACATTCGTGCTCTTAGCTGTACAGGCTGCTTGCTTCTGTTCATCACTTTGCCCTCCATATTTATTGCCCCATCTTCTGTAAAGATGTCTAAAAAGCTTCCAAATAAATACATATTAAATTCAGTTGCATAATCCCTCACTGTAGACTTTACTGCTTTGGGAATTTCTTTAATCTTTTCTCCTCTCATCCTTCTTTCTCACTGGGCTTCAAGGCAAGATGAGATGTGTTCGTAACAATACCAGTTGTTTCAAACTTTGAGTTTATTGTTCTACTTGCTTTAGATGGGGAAAGTAGTCATTTTTTTCCTAAGTTGTAAAGGTAAGAAAACTTACATGATGAGTTCAGTTCTGTTCATGAAGCCGAGTGATTCTACATGTTTCAAACACGTCAAATTACTGCTTTGTGTTGTCAAGCCCTGCAGAGGCATTGTAGTAGATGTGCTGAATATCCAGTCAACCAGGACACCAACCTGGATGACAGGAAGTGGACGCGTCTGCATTAAACGTCCCTCAACAACATGATCAGCTTAGAAACCGTAATCATTTAAAATTGCCTTCAGTTGCATTTATTTTAAAGGAAATGTTTGTGGTACCACCTTTTATTATTATTATTTTTTAACAATTCAAGATTTTAATATACAAGATTAAGTTAAAGACAGGCCTTTAAAAGAAAAAAAATTTAATGACATTATGCCACTGTAAGAAAAGATCAATCGATGTCATGGAGTCTTGCACACACAGCTCTGCCTGGGTGTCGCTGTAGATTCGTTACTCAACCTTTGGAACTGGATAATTGTAAATCAGTTTGCTGACCTCTTGTGTTAAGCTTGAAGCATGGAACAATGTTTTGGCTGTTGAAATCTGAACAAAAGATAAGGTGTCCACATCTAAAAAAACAAAATCTTACTCACTTAGAAAAATGGAATTAAAGAGAGAATTTTTGTTTTGTCGCTCAGAAAGCTAAACATAATTCCAGTAGGAACAAAACTCAACAAAATAGTTACTGGAAGTAAGAAAGATTTCTGGAAAGCAAAATATTCCTGCAGGCAGTTTGGTAGAAAACTGTATGATTTACTTCAGACAGTGGATTTGATAAACACTTGCTCATTTTATTGCCACTGTTTATGTCCTTGTCTCTGGCAATGTGCATGAAAGAGCAAGTCAATGAGTGTCAGGATTACTAATGGCAGATGTAATTTAGTAGAGTGATATGTTTTCTTTAAACCAATCAAAAGGGAAGTGGAGCTAAACAAATCTTGGCATTAGATAAACCTGAAACTTCTTTTTCCTCCAGGCAAAACAATAAAATACCTGATGCCTGTAGTAAGTTAACCAGGATCTAAATAGCTAGAAAATAATTGCTGCTTGTAACTTCCCAAAAAAAACACACCTTCCTTTTATTTCTAGGAAAAGATAATATACTCAGCCGTTAGTTTCCTGCTTGCAGATCAGCTAAATATGTGGGGGATTTGAGTGAAAATAATCTAATTATTACAAAAATCCAAAGATAGCTTAAAGACATTTTTCTGTGTCCTTGATTTGTTAATTTCTTGTTCCCTCGCAGTTTCCTTTCAGTGTTCAACTCTGCTGCAAATGATTAAACCTTCATGGCGATAGGGTCACAAAAACAATAGCAGATGTTAAAAAAAGAATAAATTGGCATCACTGTTAAGTGAAGTGTGCATAAAGAAGGCTGCTTTGTCATTCTTGTGTCACATCATTATATCAAATGTATTTCACTGGCAAGGACCATTCCACAAAGATATACATTTGAAGATTTATTGGTGAAGGGATGAGGGACGGCGGGATGGAGAGATGAGGAGATGAGGAGTTGAGGGTTCGAGGGAAGAAGGATGAAGGGAACAGGTAGAGCTGAATAGCCACATCGCATCCTGTGGTGAGTTGAATTTAAAGATTTGAAATCGAAGCAAGAAACACGGGTCTGACGGTTGACAGACCATAACAGACTGAGATGAGTGGATGAGCAGAGTAGAAAATGGAAGGTGTGGTTTGGGCGTGGCCCTGCTCCCAAACTTAAGCTAACACATGAACTCCATTTCTAGAAAATCTGCTTTTCTCATCAACCTCGTCGTTTGCATGTTGACAAGATAAAGTGCATAAGTTTGCTTTGTTTCAGGACGATATAGTTTCTCAAATGTCATTTTATGGTTTTAGTTAAAATGGTAGCCAGTTCTTGAAGGTGAATCTGTTCTGAATTTTTAGATGGAGCAAAGGGAAAAAAAAAAAAAAAGTTGTGGAGCTCTTCCAGGGAAGATACAAATGGAAACAATTTGCAGCTGAGTTTCTGTCCTGCCTCTCAGAGCGAGCAGGAGCTGCTGAAACTCTGCAGTCCAATTACAGCTTTTTGTTTTCACTCTGCTCTTTTTTCATGTCACAGGTTTGTGTTAAAGCAGCTGCTGTGCTGCAGTGCAGAGGGAGCAGTCATTGTTGTGACAAACACGTGTTCCTCCTGCAGAAATGTGGTATGAAAATAATATGTTGTGTCTTATCAGAAGATTGTTGGAGGAGGTGACGGCAGCGTCTCAGACTGTTCTCTGACGAAAAATGGCAGCATGTGGTTCATCATCAATTTCCATCTTTTTGCTATCAGAGCTGTAGTGGAAAAGGGAAGAAAAGGTAAGTCTTCTAACTTAGTAGAGTTTCTAGACAAGGGAAACAGACTTTCCTAAAACCCCCTAAAAATGTCAATCTCTCCTTGGTCGGGACCTTGTGGCAGATTTTAAGAAAATCATTTTTGGTGGTTTCAGTGCCAAACCGTGGTCCTTCACTTTCATTCAGGCCTCTCACTATGTCACTTACTATGTACATATATTTTTTTTAAATAAATATTTGCTCCTTCCTCTGTTTCATTGTCAATTGTTTCAGAATTTCAATTCAAGATATCTACGCAGATTATATGTTTGATTTCTCTCTGATAAAAGAATACCTGGGGTTTCTACTGACGACATGTCTCTGAAATTCCAAGGAAAAGATGTGTATTTATTTGCAGAAAGTGAGAAATGGTCGAAATAACAAAAAAGATGCAGTGCTTTTACAGCTCAAACAATGAAAAGGAAACAAGTTCATATTAAATTTGAAACAATAACCCTAATGTTTTGACTCAGGAAGAGTTCAGACATCAGTATTTGGAGGAAAAAGCAGAAGGTTTTTATTGGAGTTCAGTGCAGCGGCTCTCTTAATGCTTTCCAGATTTGTATGAACACAACTGCAAATAGGAGAAATGCAACTTGTGGCATCAGCAATTATGCATTAATCATGCATTCAAAGTCAAATTGAATTGTTCCGGTGGTCAGTGGATTATTTTGAGTTACCCATTGACATGCAATCAAAACAAATATGCCATCAAAATTTGAAGCATCTAATTGCTTAGCTAACTTCACCAACCTTAATGAAAGGGGTTTCCTTCCCATTCAGATTGTGCTCAGAGATTTTAGAAGAGCTACAGGCAGCAATTAAGATGATGGAATAAAAAACTTCATCTCCAGTTTAATCCTGGAGCTGGTTTTGGTGAAAAATTCCACAAAAGGGGGAAATTATGTGTCACCAATTTGAAGGCACATAATTACAGGCTCTTCCTGGACTCCTAGTTTTATAGCAATACTAGTTGATGATAAATGGATGAGTGCTGCATGACAGTTTTTCCATTCTGGAAGCACATCTCACTCACCAGCGTAGATTAAGGTGGGAAACGTATCCCGTATTTGTTTAACACGGAGAAATAAAATGAGAGAAATGTGAGCAACAAATGTTGAGGCTATAAAAAGGGTCTGGAGGCTGCTCGTTCTGAAGTGAATTATATGTCATGTAGAATTGCCAAAGACTTCAGACTGGCTGTTTTGGGGGATTGCAATGTTTGCAGTGACTAATAAAACTATATTTATGAGGCAGGAGAGCAGCGTTGAGGAGGATGCTGGGCTTGCGTTAAGATTTTCATTGGCATTCATGGTGGGTCTGTTTTGTAAATGAAATAATTTAAGGTCTCCTCCTCTCTTAGGTTTTAGTTAATTTACAACAAACTGGTTTATTTTTAGATCATGGCATTTTAGACCATAAACTGCTGCATCATTCATGTGATAAAGGGTTGTATGTTACCTATCAAGTGGAACAAGGGTGAGCATAAAATGGAGGAGCTTTGCATGAAAAACAAAGTTCAGCATAAGAGCAGACAGTTGAATAATTGATCATAAAAAGCAGTGTAATCCAACTGGCTTGTCGTCTGTGATACACAGACGATACAATAATCTGAAGACAATGAGAAAGATTTCACAACCTTTACCTTTTTACATGTGGGACTGTTACCAATATTCCAGGGATTAAAGCAAATTATTTGAATCATATAAAGCAGAGATTTCCAAAGTCAGTTTTCAATTTGGTGATTTTTACGACCTCCTCAGCTTGATAATATTCTGCAGAAAGTAGGGAGAGGCTAACTGTTTAGAGTTACTCACAACCAAAACTGCTTCTTGGGATTAAACGAATAGCCCTCGCAATACGTTGATATCTAGGTTATCAAATGCAAACACACATTGATACACACTCTCTAAACTGAATTAATAAGCTTACCTTGCACAGTAGTTGCATGATAAATTTAGAAAAACAGCAAGAGAGTGAGAAACATTTGGCAGACATGGAGTCAAGGCAGGTTCTTCCAAACCCAAGACCAAGGGAAAAAAAAATCAAATATATCGACAATATGAGGAAAAAAAATAGATGATATCACTGTCAATGTCACTA
Organism: Poeciliopsis turrubarensis; assembly: GCA_010277015.1. Taxonomy (NCBI): domain Eukaryota; kingdom Metazoa; phylum Chordata; class Actinopteri; order Cyprinodontiformes; family Poeciliidae; genus Poeciliopsis; species Poeciliopsis turrubarensis. The sequence continues at coordinate 7,315,984 of VMRN01000020.1, read as the reverse complement.
TGCACACTTTATTTTAAAAATCCAGTTTTTCTGCCTTTCCTTTAGTTATGTAATACTCCGTCTGGTGACCCGTGTTAAGAAAAATGTATTTCACATAAACGTTTCAAAGTCACGTTTCCACTAAAGGCAGCGGCTTTAACGACTGTGCAAAGGTAAACGACTTCCAAGGAAAGCTGTATATCAATATCTTTATGTGGTTTACCACCATGTTCATGTTGTCATAGCTAACCGGCAGACTTTGGAGAAGAGAAAACAGAAAGATTTTACAATCAAACCAATTATTGTTAGGTAGGGGAGAACAGAAAGGCATTGCTGTCTCAGAGGATTTCTCATGTGGAAAGTATCGGTGGAAGATGAATACAGAAATGGGTTGAGCAGGAATTTCTCTGCATAAAAGAGACACTGTTCAGTCTCTTTGGCAGGCATACCGGCATACCAAAGAGACTGTGTTGGATTTCTCCCCAACATTGTGGCATGATACTCATGACTAATCAGAGTATGATATCTGATGCTGCTGATGTGTAACTTACCTTCAAAGCATTTTGACTGTAGCAGCATCTGGATCTGTATATTTGGATTTGACACATCATGAAAGAACAGCCACCTCATTTCATTTTATACTAAACATAAGGAGCAATTTCTGTACATCATCAAAATATAAATCTTGAATTTGTCATTTGTAAAATTATGTAATTTACTGATACATTAATTTATTACCAAGCTTCTAATTGATTAGATATTTTTCTAATCGCATCTGAACTCGAGTTAAATGTTGAACTTAAAAGTTGGAAAAAATCTTTGCAGGTGTGACTGTCACCATGAGACTATTGATACAGTAAGTTAAGAATGATCTGAACATACCACATGTAATAAATATATTAGCCTTAAATAATTTCTTTTTCACTCCGAGACAAAAATATTGACAGAGTTTCTTCACACAGGCCAGATATGGACATGATCTAAGCATTTTATTGTCCAAGAAGTCCTACGAATGACAAATAATGGTGTTTGTTCTGTCACTGCACTCCACTGATCAAGTCATGAACAAACACTAAGTGCAGCCCAGCCGGTTTCCATCCACTCTCGCTGTCATTTGCAATTCTATTAAGTCCCAAAGTGACACATTCCACTTTCTGCTCATCTTGGGACAGAATTGCATTAAAATAATGTTTGTGTCCTGCAGTGACAGATGCTGGAAGTGGCTGTGAGTCCAGAGGATGTGTTTGCGTGTGCGCACGTATGTGCAAAAGCAGCAAAGGAGAACAAAACCAAAGCTCCTGTCATCTTCTCGGCTCTTTTTTCCCTGTTTGCTCACTCACCTGTTTTCTGTTCATGTCTTTGTTTTTAGAGTGAAGTTTTTCTTTCCTTCCTATCAAACTCCAAAATTAGGTTTTATTTGGGGTTTGAAGCTTTGGAGCGAGTGAGATCACAGTGTTTGTGATGTATTCAAATTGGATATTTGTTTTGCTCATCACAGCTCGTCCTCTGCTTGGTTTCTAGTCGATGTTATTTTATCCAGAATGGTAGGGAAGATGGAGGCAATGAAAAATAGGTAAAAGAACACAGCTTGAGCTGGAATAATGGACACAAGAGGGCAGAGGTAAAGAAAGGACGACGGGTACCACATATAAGGACTAAATGTCACAATAAGGAAAAATGCAGCTTTTAGTGATTGGTGGAAGAAGAGTTTGGAAATACAAATGTTTTCACATTATTTGATTTATAAACTTTCAGACCTGGAAAATTAATCCATTCCATCCCGGAAGATCTATCTCAGTGTTCATAACAAAAACTGGGTTCACTTGGTTTGAAAGTCACACAAAACTTTTGAGATTATGCACAGTAAAAATGTAGAATCTGACTGCAGGAAATATGTGCGTTTCAGCAGATCATCATTCTTCCTTACGTTGGCCCCTTTCTCAGTCTCCTCCTCTGTCACACCAACGCTCTACAAATCATTTTGGATAAATTCTTCTTTTCTGTGGCTTTCCTCTCCTCCCTCCTGGCAGTACCACAGTCAACATGCATTTTATCCGCTACCCCTTCTCTGCAGATGTCCAAACCACCTCTGTCCTTATCCTCTAACTTTGTTTCCAAACTGAGCTGTGCCTCTGATGAAGTAATATCTGATCCTGTCCATGTTGGTCCATCCCACTGTAAATCGAACCCAACTGAGACCGCCGCCTCCAGCAACATCTCCGGTCTCTTCGCCACAACCCGAAATCCCTAAGCCATAAATCATCGCCGGCCTTGCTAACATCTTGAAAACCTTCCTGCTCATGCTTGCAGCTAATTTCCTGTCATAATTCACCCCTGACATTCTTCCACCTACCCACTCCATCCTGACTAAGCTCCCTTCCTTACCTCCCTGATGCACTGCCCATTACTACGTTTGATTGACCTCAGGTACTTAAACTCATCCATCTTTATTGGCTTTCCTTGTTGCAGCTTCCTGTAGCATTTATAAAAACAAATATGTTGTTGGAGTTGAACCTTGTTTTATTGAGTTTCCTCTGCCTTACGTTTTTATCAGGAACTAGAAATATTTTGCTTTGATTGTGCAGTGAACAATTTCAACAAGCTTCAATTGCAAATTGTCTCTAATCCACACAGAGCCTAAGTTATACACACAACCTGCAATATATACATACACTCTGACAAATACGTGAATAACGCAAGTTGCAAAAAAAATCACTGTTTGTAAGCAAGGCTGTGGCATTTTTCGGTAAAAATATTCAATCAGTTTTTTATTTTCAGAATTACTAAAGCCCATTTGAGCTTGTTGGTTTCCTGGAAAATGTAACTAAATAAATAATAGCATAGAGGCTTTTACGGATAAAGTATTCTGTGTTTTTCCCTTCGCTATTTGGGTGCTCAAATACACACACATCAACACACACGTAAGTTTAAGGAAGTGACTTCATGAGGGAATGCCCTCTTTATGGGTGTAGCTTAAATCGAGGCATAGAAAAGGAACCAGAAACTGTCCAGGTCCAATTTCTGTGTTTCCCATAAGGAAGCAGAGCTGATAACTGTAAATGATTTCTCTGTTGTTCCTAAACAAGGTTAACACTTATTTGACCTTAAGAAATGTCAACAGATGTAATTATAGAACTTTCCTTGCATGTTGTCCAATCACTCATACAGTGCAGCGTAATCCAAAGTAAAAGACAAGCCAAACCTGCACCAATCGGGGGAAAGGTTATTCGTTTCAGACAGTGGAGAAAAAGAAACAAGAAAGCTCCATCGGTTTTGTTTCAATAAAATGACAGTGAGATAATTACTGAACCACAGTGCCGCCTAGAATCCCATACTGTACTTTAGACAAAATACCCTCAACCGTATTTAAAATTCTTTGCAGGGTTTGCTTGATTTTCTAAAACCAAACTTCCTCAGCAGAGAATTAACAAAGAAAGGACTCAAGAAATGGATGGCTGGATGACAGCACAATGATGTGCACATGGTAAATCCAGACAGGTGGGTGGACAGAGATGAATGGAGGGAGACAGACTGACACATAAGAAGAAGAGACAGATAATGAGGCAAAGGGAGGGAGATGAGAGACTGACGCTGAGCAAGCAAACACAGAAAATCAACTGGGGAAAATTAAAAAGGGAACTTGGAGTTGAAAGGATAAAGGGAGAGAGAAGGAGGAATTAAGGCCAGGTGATAAGAAATGAACAAGAGAACTAATTGAAAGGAAGTGAGGGAGAAAAGTATGGACTGGAGTGAGTGGAAAAATGTTTGAGAGACAATGAGAAAGTGTGCGAGAGAGAGATAGGCCAGCAAAACAAATTAAGACAGGAGGGCGGGAAGGGATGGGAGGCTAAAAGAGTGACAGAATGAAAAAGTGAAATCAGATGGAAAGGCCTTTTCTGTTCATTCAGGCTGAAAGTTGAATCACAGTTTACAAGCTTCTGGCTTACGACAAGCAGGATGGTGTGTTTTTCATTAGGCACAGATACAAGAATGAAGGCATCGCACCATATGTTCAAGGCACTTCGTCTTGTACCTCAGTGGAGCGCAGACAAATTCACATCTCTTGTGTTGTGAAGACGATGTTTACATATTCTTAAACAATCTTAGACGTGCTCCAGCAAACAGGTTTTGCAGAAAAGTTTGGTTTAATTCTTATATTAGGCAAGACGAGTTTTCTGATGCAGACACTGATCTAACTGTGGGTCTGAGAAGTTACTGACTGTCTTCATGTAGACAAATTAGATTTTCTTTTACCCACCGATATCTTGATTTTTGTGTAACGTCAAAGTATTTTTTTGGAATGCATTAATCCTCAGAGTTTTTAGAAACATCCCCATCTTGGTTGGTTATAAGACGATGGTATTAAAATGTTTTTTGTTGATCTACTGTAGTGATCTTAAATGTTGTGTTTTCATTATCTGTGGGAAGAAAATCATCCTACTTGACAGAAGTAAATGTTTTAAAACATCAGTCTGTGTGATATATGTGTCACTTGATCAACTCACTTTCTGAATAAATTAACTTTTTAATAATATTCTAATTTATTGAATAGATCTGTATGCCTTATTCTTCTATTCACCAGCCACATTTTTGTTAAAGATTTTCTTCCTGCTTTAACTGTGAGATGATTTTTTTTTTTTACTTAGCACTAAGTAGAATACATTATGGAACACCATTTTTCTGCAAAGTGTCTAAATTGCTTCTTTACTCAGTTGTGCATGAATACCATCTCTTGTTTATTGTTTGAATTTTAGGTTTCCACGATAAGAGCACAAACAAACAAAACAAAAATAAAACCAATAACAACATTCCAGTTGAGCGTTGTATATTATTTTGAACTGAAAATATTTGCTTTCACCCAAAAATAAATGTTATTCATTCAAAATATCTGTTTTTATTTTTAGATGCAAGCTACTTGCTGCACAGATTTCCTACCCATGATTATACATGTATAATAATAATTAAAAAAAAATTCCCTTCTCACCCACCGCGGGTGGTTCTTATCCTCTGAGCTCGGGTCCTCTACCAGAGGCCTGGGAGCTTGAGGGTCCTGCGCAGTATCTTGGCTGTGGCAAGGATTGCACATTTCTGGACTGAGATGTCTGATGTTCCTGGGATCTGTTGTAGCCATTGATCCAGTTTGGGGGTGACTGCCCCGAGGGCCCCGATGACCACAGGCACCACTGTGGTCTTCACCTTCCAGGCCCTCTCCAGTTCCTCCCTAAGGCCCTGGTATTTATCTAGTTTCTCGTGCTCCTTTTTCCTGATGTTGCAATCGCTTGGTATTGCTACATCTACCACAACGGCTTTCCTCTGTTGTTTATCCACTACGACAATGTCTGGTTGGTTCGCCATTACCATTCTGTCTGTCTGGATCTGGAAGTCCCACAGGATCTTAGCTCTGGCGTTCTCCACCACCTTTGGGGGTGTTTCCCACTTTGATCTCGGGGTTTCCAGTCCATATTCTGCACAGATGTTTCTGTACACTATGCCCGCCACTTGGTTATGTCGTTCCATGTACGCTTTCCCTGCCAGTATCTTGCACCCTGCTGTTATGTGCTGGACTGTCTCAGGGGCCTCCTTGCACAACCTACACCTTGGGTCTTGTCTGGTGTAGATCTTGGTAGATCTGGGCCTCTATTGCTCTGGTGTTTAGGGCCTGTTCCTGGGCGGCCAGGATGAGGGCCTCTGTGCTGTCCTTGAGTCCAGCTTTTTCCAGCCATTGGTAGGATTTACTGATATCAGCCACTTGGGTTATTTGCTGGTGGTACATCCCATGTAGGGGCTTGTCCTCCCATGATGGTATCTCTGGCACCTCAACCTCCGTTCCCTGTTGTCTGAGACATTCACTGAGCACATTGTCTGTTGAGGCTTTGTCCTTGATGTATTTATGGATCTTAGTTGTTTCATCCTGGACAGTGGTTCTCACACTCACTAGTCCTCTGCCTCCTTCCTTGCGGCTCGTGTTCAGTCTCAGGGTGCTGGATTTGGGATGGAACCCTCCATGCATTGTTAGTAGCTTTCTAGTCTTAATATCTGTGGCTTTTATCTCCTCCTTTGGCCAGCTAATTATTCCAGCAGGGAATCTGATTACTGGCAAGGCATAGCTGTTTATCGCACGGATTTTGTTCTTGCCATTGAGCTGGCTTCTCAGGACTTGCCTTATTCGTTGGAGGTATTTAGCTGTGGCTCCTTTCCTTGTGGCCTCATCGAAGTTGCCATTTGCTTGTGGTATACCTAGGTACTTGTAACTGTCCTCTATGTCTGCTATTGTTCCTTCTGGGAGTGAGACCCCTTCTGTGCGGATGACCTTCCCCCTCTTTGTGATCAGCCGACCACACTTCTCGAGTCCAAATGACATCCCAATGTCCGTGCTGTAGATCCTGGTGGTGTGGATCAGTGAGTCGATGTCTCGTTCACTCTTGGCGTACAGCTTGATGTCATCCATGTAGAGAAGGTGACTGATGTTGGCCCCATTTTTGAGTCGGTATCCGTAGCCAGTCTTGTTGATAATTTGGCTGAGGGGGTTCAGGCCTATGCAGAACAGTAGCGGGGACAGAGCATCTTCTTGGTATATGCCACATTTGATGGACACTTGTGCAAGTGGTTTGCAGTTGGCTTCAAGGGTGGTTTTCCACAGCCTCATTGAGTTTGCACTGAAGGCTCTCAGAGTCCTGTTGATGTTATACATCTCTAAGCATTCAATGATCTAAGTATGCGGCATTGAGTCATAGGCTTTCTTGTAATCAATCCAAGCCATGCACAGGTTGGTGTGTCGGGTTTTGCAGTCTCGGGCAACTGTGCGGTCTACGAGGAGTTGGTGTTTGGCTCCTCTGCTATTTACACCGATACCTTTCTGTGCCATGCTCATGTGTTTATCCATGTGTTTGCTTATCTTGGCCGCTATGATGCCTGACATGAGCTTCCAGGTTGTGGAGAGGCAGGTTATTGGTCGGTAGTTGGGTGGGACTGGGCCCTTTGATGGGTCCTTCTGGATTAGGATTGTCCGCCCTTCAGTTAACCATTCAGGGTGATTCCCACTTTGTAGCAGCTGGTTCATTGACCTGCCAGTCGCTCATGGAGGGCAGTGAGTTTATTTAGCCAGTCGGCATGGATCATGTCAGGCCCTGGTGCTGTCCAGTTTTTCATACCTGAGACTCTTTCTTGGACATCTGTCACAGTGATGGTTACCGGAGCTTGCTCAGGGAGGTTGCTATGGTCCTCTCGTAGAGAGATCAACCACTGTGCATTGCTGCCTCCCTTTCCCATATGCCTTTCCAGTATTGTTCAGTCTCCAGCCTTGGTGGGTCTGCTCTGTTGTTATTACCCTGCCATTGAGAGTACACCTTAGCTGGTTGAGTGGAGAAGAGCCGGTTAATCCTTCTGCATTCATTCTCCCTTGTGTATCTCTTTAGGCGGCTGGCCAAGGCTTGGAGTCTCTGTTTGGCAGTTTCGAGTGCTTCAGGTATGGGCATCTGCCTGTACTTTCTGGGTACTTGTCTTTTCATTGTACCCTTGTGGAGCTCTGACAGTTGGCTCACTTCCCTCCTTGTTACCTTGATTTTAGCCTCTAACCGTGGTGGGTATTGGGTCTCATGGTTGCTCTTATAGCCAAGTATCTCAAGGATCACTGATGCTGAGTTGTAGATCAGCTCATTGGTTTCTGTTATGGTAGTGGTAGGGATTGTTCTCAATGCTGCATTCACATTCTCAATGAGACTTTCTGATGGTACTTCACTCAGCCGTTGTAATTGGCGCTGGGGAGGCCTGGTTGTCATTCGGGTCACGATTCTCTCTCTCAGGTCAGCAGCTGTCTCGTTCAGCTCTGATTCGCTCAATGGGGCCGTGTATCCCCTCACTGGGTGGGGACTTGTATTTAAGTCCCCACAGTTCTGACATCCGAGTTCCTCCCTTTTGCCGTAGCATTTGTGTTGTATCTCGTCAATCTCAAGTTGTGATAGCAGTTGCCGTTTGCGGATGTTGGAACACTGAGCTACTAGTTGTTTAGCGCTTAGTGTTGACTGGGGATGTCGAAGTAACCATTCCTTCCCCAGTCTTTGCATGTAACCTCTCTGATTAGGGTTACTTGAGTAGTAGCATTCCAACAGATCCACATTTTCATCTCTTGCCCATTTCCGTCTTGTTCCAGTAGCCCATTTGTCATCAAGGTGCTCTGGTTCCCCAACACCTGACGCAGACCTTGTTTGGCCGGGCGACGTCTGAGCCGGCATGTTATGCAACTTAGTATCTCTCATGGTATGAGGAAGGCAGTAGCTTGAAGGGTCTTGCCGAAGGACCCAGACTGGATTTGAACCCCACCCTCTCGGTTGATATACTGATGCCTTATCTATTGAGCTATCCAGTCAGCTATAAATATGAAGAAGAAGAAGAAGAAAAAAAAATTATATATATATATATATGTATATTTAACGACACGACATAACCAAGTGGCAGGGATAGTGTACAGAAACATCTGTGCAGAATATGGACTGGAAGCCCCGAGATCAAAGGTGGTGGAGAACGCCAGAGCTAAGATCCTGTGGGATTTCCAGATCCAGACAGACAGAATGGTAATGGTGAACCAACCAGACATTGTTGTAGTGGATAAACAACAGAGGAAAGCCGTTGTGGTAGATGTATCAATACCAAGCGACTGTAACATCAGGAAAAAGGAGCACGAGAAACTAGAGAAATACCAGGGCCTCAGGGAGGAACTGGAGAGGGCCTGGAAGGTGAAGACCACAGTGGTGCCTGTGGTCATCAGGGCCCTCAGGGCAGTAACCCCCAAACTGGAGCAGTGGCTACAACAGATCCCAGGAACAACATCAGACATCTCAGTCCAGAAATGTGCAGTCCTACGCACAGCCTCGATACTGCGAAGGACCCTCAAGCTCCCAGGCCTCTGGTAGAGGACCTGAGCTCAGAGGATAAGAACCAAAGGAGATGATTGTTGATTTAAGGGGGAAAAAGATTAGATCAAAGGTTGTTTCCTTTATGGGAGAAAAAGTTGAGGAATATCAAGACCTCAGTGTTCATCTGGACTGGAGTTGCAACAGAGAAGCGTCTATAAGAAGCAACAGAGGAGACTGGACTTCTGGAAGAAGTCCAATGTTGAGAGCATAATCTGTTGGGGCAGCAACAGTCCCAGGGACCCAAAAAGGCTGGTATAGAATGCTGGTTCTGTTCTGGTTCTGTTCTGGGGACGTCTGTGGAACCTCTGGAGATGGTAAAGCAGAGAAGGATTCTTCATCGGATCAAGAAAATTATGGACAATCCTGACCATTTTCTTCACAATGCTGTCTTGGGAGGGAAGAGCATCTGTCTTCAGTCAGAGGCTTCTTCAGGTTCAGTGTGGTACAGACTGTTTCAGGAGATCCTTCCTGTTGACACCCATTGGCATCTTCAATGGCTCTTTGAAAGTCTTGATGAGCTTCAACATTGAGTTGTCTTCGGGTTTCAAGTAATTTTGAATTTACCCTGAAGCAGGAAGTTGAATTAAATCTGCTATTTACATGTTAACAGATGAATTTAAATTTAAACCTGAGGTCTCACAGGCATAAGGTCCCATAAATAAGCAAGTCCACAAACACAATATATAACAAATAAATACATGAAAAAACCACCATAGTAAATAATAAGGGGTGGAGTGAAAAATAATAACACACCAAAAAGTATTAAAAACAATGATTCCAATACGTTGTGTTTTTGACGAGAAAACATATCTTCTTCGTCCATGGTGATCATATCTTCGGCCTCAAAACTAGTTTGTGCGCTTGCAAAAAGATCGATTAATGAAACTTCTTCAGAGTGAAAGTCGTCATTACCGGTTGGGGACGGGGGAAATAGAGAAGAGTCAGACTCGTTGTTACCAAACTCGTTGTTACCTGAGGGGCAAACCTCCCCAGCCGGGGAGGTTTGCTTCTCAGTTGGGGATGGGGGAAAAAGAGAAGAGTCAGACTCGTTACCAAACTCGCAAACCTCCCCAGCCGGGGAGGTTTGCGTCTCTCCAGCTGGGGACGTTTGCTTCTCGGTTGCCACCCCAGGTGGGGAGGTTTGCTTCTCGGGCGGGGACCGCTCGAAAAGAGAAGAGTCGAACTCGTCATAAGTTGAGAGGTGAAAAAGAGAAGAGTCAGACTCATTGTTTCCTGGGAAACAAACCTCCCCAGCCGGGGAGGTTTGCCCAGTTCTCTTCTTCACGGGCTTGGATGGCTCGAAAAGAAACGAGTCGAACTCATCAT
>VMRN01000020.1:7264774-7305757 GCA_010277015.1 Poeciliopsis turrubarensis | reverse complement strand
TCCCCAGCCGGGGAGGTTTGCCCAGTTCTCTTCTTCTCGGGCTTGGACGGCTCAAAAAGGAACGAGTCGAACTCGTCATAAGTTGAAAACTCATCATCAGCTGTGGAAGTGCTCTTTTCCTGCGCAATAGCGCTTTCATCTTCTGTTCCAGTAAATACATTATCAAACAGTTTTTTCATGCCAGTTGTCACGAGGTAACCAACTCCAAAACCAAGTGGAAAAAACAATCCAACTAACTTTTCAGACATCCTGAAAATTCTTACGAAAAAATGATGCTGTCGGTTGAAGTGCTGGTTGGGTATGAACTGGTGTTTTGAAACTCAAGCATTCATGACCTCAGTCGTTCTTTGATCTAGAACCGCATGTCATAGATGAGGTCATAGCTACAAGGAGCTCACTGTAATTCTGCAGGAATGTCTTGATTCTGCTCGTTGCTATGGAAACGATCAGATCAGTTCTGCTTGACTCAAACAATTAACCCTTTGCAACGGCGTCACTTAATCATTTGACGTCCTTTTCGACGTCCTTTTGACGGACGTCGAAAGTGAGGAATGGGAGTATTGAACTGAGCGACTGAAATGGATTTCCAAAGTTGTATGTAGTTGGCGTTTTTTTTTTCATCTAAAAAAAATATATACTTTTTTTTTTTTTTTAATAAGCAGGACTGCAAGGATTTCTTCTGTGGTGAGCACTGGCAGGACAAAATTATTCCTGAAAGAAAGATGTGTTTATTGTTTTTCTAGTTGATGCACTGAACAGAGAGCACTGAAAAATCAGACCGCTAGCAACAATGAGCCAGCGGTCTGTATTATGAGTGTATTATAAGCCTGACTGCCTGCTAGGGTGTGTGTGTGTCCAGATGAGGATGAGGATGTCCAGAAACTGGCCACGGTGAGTGGGGACTGGTGGGCTGGTTGTCCCCCCCATCCCATGAAGACTATTTCACGTAAACTAAAGAGAACCTCAGGATTACTTTAGTTTATGTCTTATGAACAATTGGGCGACCTACCTGAGGTGAACATTTCTATCAGTCTTCTTGGTGTATTTGTTCACACAGTTAATTTCTGATTAACCGTTTGATGATGACGATGGTTCAGTTTCAGTTTATTTCTTTAGTTCTGACTCTTCATTTAAATCCAGTCAAAAACATCTGGTCAAAAACACCTTCACATCTTAACACCTGTATACTTTGCTCTGATTGGTTGTGTGCTGTCATGTGACTCAGTGGTTCAGCATCGGTCACCACTAACGAACTGCAGTTACATTGAGTGACCTGAGGGTGGCGCTGCTCTACAAAACATTGACAACTGCTGTTTCTGTTTCGGTGGCAGAACGGTCAGCTCAGAGCTCATGGAGCGGGATTTCTGTCATCCATCGGAGAGCTCAGGGTGGGACACACGCGCACACACACGCACGCACACGCACGCACACGCACGCACACGCGCACACACACACACACACACACACACACACACACAACCCCTTCCTCCCCCCACACACACACCTTGATGGACCAAGTGGAAACCAGATGAGGATATTTCACACAGTGACAAACTGATTTCAACAGTTTAGCCATAAACTTTAAAATGACTGACTTGTAGAACCTTGATGACTGAACTGATAACCAGAGTTTTGGAGATAATCAAAGATATTTATACTTTCTCATCATCCTGGGATTTTCTTTCTCTCTCTTTTGCTAAACAAATGAAGGAGAAAGTCCCAGAAAACCCTTAGAGAAGAAATATAATTTCAGGATGCAACTGAGTGTAGCGTAGTTGATTCTGCGTTGTGTCTTTTATGCAATAACAGCCAGACAACAGCTGATGTGAAGGCAATTTTTAATGCACCTGCATTCAAATGGCAGAAAATAGTATCAATCAGAACAGGTTTTCTTTTCGGTGCTCCACAGCGCCTTCTCCCACGGAATCCGGACAGAAAAAGCGCGCGTGCGACTTGTGTAAGGTAACACATTTACCTTGTGAAATAAAAATAATTGCAATAATAAGTAACTAAGCCCAGACATGGGCATATGAACTTTAAACAGTACATTGATAAGGAAAAAATAGGATAATCCCACAATAGTAATGAAACATCACATACCTGCATTCAAATGGCAGAAAATAGTATCAATCAGAACAGGTTTTCTTTTCGGTGCTCCACAGCGCCTGTTCAACCATGAACAATACTATCTTCAGCACATGCATATAGGATTTATATTAGCAATGTTTCATGTATAAAGCAGCCAGATGACTGCTAACTGCTAACCTTAATAAAGGTTAAGTGCTTCAACGCACATTATTTTACAAAAACAGTAATAAAACTACCACTTATTACACTTAACATTCACTTATTAAACACAAAAACGAAACTTCATACCTTCTCCCACGGAATCCGGACAGAAAGAGCGCGACGGAGAGCGTGGGAAAACTTTTCACCGACTACAATGGTATGATCCACTAATTTATATTTTTAAACTCCAAACTGATACTAGAAACAACGATCCATGAATTAAATATGTTCAACAGTAACAATAATAATTCCCATTTTTATTTTCAACACACGGAATTTTTAATAAAAATAATAATTTTGAGACAGGAAGTTACCCGCTGTCTTGCAATGGGTCTGTCGTCCTTTCAAAATAAAGCTGCCGGTGCTCAGAATTTCCTTCCGGAGTACCTTTTCACTGAGCAATCTAGTGTAATAACATCACACTGCTACATGAGCATGGAAAACATCACATTGTTATTATTATTATGAATTATTGTATAATCGTGACTTTACCTGTATCATACTGTTTTCAAACTGTCTGGGATTTTATTGAATGTCTCAAATGAAGTGAAATATCTGGGTCATGTGGAGACAGACCATCTGTCTGATGATGAGGACATTTACTGTCAGGTTAGAATATTATATGCTCAGCTGCTGCTTAAGTTTGGACTGAAACTGAACTGAAACTGAACTTATTTAGATCATATTGTACATCACTGTGGACTGAAGACTTTTGTTCAAAAAGCCCGGATGGACCAGAGCCAGCGAACTGTTTGAATCTGTTCTTGTCAACTTTGATGGTTGTTTTAAGAAAATGTCTGTCTAAATTAATTTGCAGTTTAAACAAGTCTAAAAATAGGATCATCCTATTACTGACTAACATTGAATATAGTGCAGTAAGACACTCATCTGTACTTGATTGTCTTTCTTTTTTTCTTTTTAATGTGATTTGGACTGAAATAAAACACATCTGTCTATCGATTCATGCAAATTGTAAAAAGTCTGATATGTGCATATATGGGCAAAGTGTGATCAATGTTTCAGTGGATGCTGTTCACACTGAATCCCTTTTTGCAGCGGCCTAAAACATAAATACTTTGAGAGGAGAAGCAGCAGCAAGACCATGATGATATGGCTAGGAAAGGAGTGAAACACAGCTTCAAAGAAGTTTGTTCAGAATCCTGGAGTTTATTTTTGGGAAGTGTTGGCATAAGTGCAGAGTGGAGTCAGCTGTGGAGATCACACAGGGCCTGATGTTTCAGGCTGGTGTTCCCAAGGCCAGAGAGAAGAGCTTCACCTCTGACACTCTGAAAAACTAAGTGGTGCACTGAGGGCTACCTTTCATGTAGGATGTGGCTCTCTGAGAATGCAAGAAGCATTGATCCGTCTCGTCTCACCTCCTTAAAAGGAATGCACTTCATGCCAAGAGAAAATGATAATAAACATAGCTAAATTTGGATTCACTTTCACTAAAGTATTTATAACCCCACAACTGCCTAAAAAAAAGAGTTAGTTTTTGGAAAATAAACTGAGGCACTATCATAATGTATTTGGCTTCCTAAAAAATGTATAAGAGGTGCATGATTTTTTGTGGAGAAGGTCAGTTCAGAATCTAATGTGTCATCACAAAAGACACATTTAAAGTTGGATTTAACGCTCCATAACATGGCGATGCCCTCAGGCTACAAACCACATATCCGTACCTCACGTTGCTCCTTTATTTTATTTTTTGTGGAGGGTGATTTAAAGTACCACCAGACATGTTTTTGTCCAAATAGAAGAGATATTGAGGTTCATGTGACCTTCTACTTGGAAGTGGAGCAGTCCATTTTATGAAGCAGAGTTGAATGCTGCACCTCGTCTCCTACTTGTAAGTGATACATCACTTTTCTTCATGTGTAAATTTTGGGTAACTCTCTAAAAATATTTTCATCTTTTGTGAGTATGTAAAAGAGCATTGTTGATCATTTCAAGGCAATTTTTTTTTGTAATTTACATGCTAAAACTGTTGTTTTTTGTTTGTTGACTCAGGGAAACATTGCTCAATTTCGGTCCTGTAGCCCTAACTCCAGTCACTAACTCCAGTCTATTACCCATAGATAATCAGATAAACAGATGGTGATTTACAGGTATGTCAATAATCAAGTATCATAAATGTGATATACACTCGTTTTCACATCAACAAGCAATTGCTTCCAGATGTTTTGCATGTAGTAGGGAGAAAGACTGATGGCGACATCTTTAGTTATTCTAACTTCACCAAACATGCACACGCAAAAACACACAAATGCTCATTTTAGTAATTTGCTTAAATGTACCTTCATTAATGAACGTTGGTTGTTTATTTTATATTTGGTGAGTTGGAACCATGTCTGATTTTGACAAAAAAACTTTTTTTGTCAAAAAGTTTTTTTGTTTTTGTTTTATGAATTTGGTTTTGGTTTGATTTGTATTTCACTTCTCATAATCACTGTAGAAAACCTTGGTAGCACAATGTTGCCCTGGGGCAACCCAAATCTGGTTCCGGGAGGCGTCAGGGTCCGATTTTATGATTCATATGTAATTAGGGACCACCAAGACCGCAGGAAAATAATTTCTCCTCAAAAAGTAAAAAGTCATGCCACAGAGGGTTAATTCTATTTTGTTATTATTGAAATACCAGAATAAGTATGAGATGCAACAGCAACACAGTGATTTCATTATATAAAATGTATGATTTCACCTCTAAAATGTGAACAAAACCTTCTCTTCTGAGGAAGGTTTAAACCTGAGATCATTTTCAACACGTTCCTCCTGAATGCAGCCTAAAATAATTGAGCTGCGTCTGCTAATTGTGTTTCATAGTGTAATTCAATCTGTGTGCTGCACAATTACAGTAATATGTAATCTGATTTAAGACACAATGAGGCAAGACCTGATTACACTTAGGGAGCTATAAGTCTGTTATTGCAGTAAAGCAACACCTGGAAAGTCTCTTCACATGCATGTTTGTTTGTGGGTGGATTACAGAGAGAGAGAAGAGAACAGGTTAAAACAGAGAGGCTGTAAATGAGAGGAATGCAGAGAGTTTGAATGTTTAGAGGAGTTTATCTTTTATTTATTGTACAATGACCTAGAGTGCTGAGAAATAAAACATTATTATTATTATTATTATACAAAATCCTCCAAAAGTCCAGTATAACAATATGGTTTATGATATAGCAAAAGTACAACGCAGTATCATTGTGACATTGCAAACGACTATTTAGATTCTAATATTTACATACATATTATTCACAAATATATTTCAAGTGTGGTGAGATTGTGCTTTACGGTATTTGTTTCTGATTAATTTGTTATCAAATTTTTCAAGCCATCAGGTTTTCCAAAATGTATGTCATTTGTCCAAAAATGCTAAATGTTTGTATGTGTTGCACAAAATAAAAGGTTTTGCAGTTTTAAGTATGAATTATGAGCATATAGTGCCACCTCCCAGCAAGGTAGTAAAGAAATTTATTTTCATTGTCAGGCTTTGCGAAGCTTTTTAGGACCCGGCACTATCCGCCATGTTTGATCAGACAGAATGAACCAATGAATGAATTTGTAGCAGCTTTACATGCCACTTAGACACTGAGCATGTAGGATGAAATCTTACTGTTCACACCTGAAGATGCCAAAGGTCACATGACAAACTGAGGAGTGAGGAAAGCTGTAATCTATTGCTGTAATAAGTTCTGAGTGGGGTACAACTCTAGTCATAAGACAATTTTTCCTGCATGTGTATTTCCTAAATGTTTGAACGGACGTTGTTCAAGGTGTTTTTATTTGTATGCCCTGCAGGGTGTATTTATTCACTGTTTAGCCGAGAGGTCAAAGCTGGGGCCGAGGTGACTTACTGATTCAAAACAAACTCATTAGTTAGCAACTAATTAGCTTGTCTACTAACGCTTGCAAAAAAAGACAAAAAAATAAAAGGCAACACTCTCGGCCCTCCATGCCTCTCACCACCAATTTCTTAATGAAATCTTGCTCTCCTCTTCGTTTCTTCTTCTTATCGTAATCAGTCCCTTCTGGGTATAGACTCAGAGTTTAACCTCCTCAAAGTCAATTTACCTTCTTACCTCTCTCATCTTTTGCTCTGCTTTTTTTTCACACAGTCTCAGTGCTCGGTTTTCCAGTCTATCTGCTGACTGCTTCTCTTATATCTTTGTCCTCTTTTCAGAGTCTGACGTCTGCTGCTGTGCAAGATATTTTTAAAAAGATTCAGAGAAAAGTCACATTCAATCATTTAGAATAATATCGAAAAGTTGATTTAGTAACTCAGTTCACCAAATGAATTATCGCTAAAGTAACAGAATGATGTTAAGCTTTTATTTCTGTTAATGAAGAGGATTTTCTTCTTAGAATATTATATCAGATCAATAAAATAACAGTCGAAAAATGGAAATGGAGGCTTAATGAAAAGGATGTTTGATTCCTGGTTGAAGGTTATTTACAAAATCTACTTTTAATCTGACAAACAAGCCTCATCTGAACGTATATTCTAATTTAATGAGTGACTTTAATTTTGAACCAGTCATGCTTCAAGGTCTTGCATTTTGCTAAAACCCCAAGCTGCCCATGAAATGGTTAACCCAAGCTTTTATGACTTTTATTATTATACTGTTCAATATTAAACAGTATAACAATAAACACACCGAATTACAGCACATTTACACAATAATAGATCTGATTCTTATGAGCCAAGTTCAGAAACAAAGTCTGAGTTACTAGCAGAAGTCTTCACAGGGAACATCAAATCCATAAAGACTTTCGTTAAATGTCCCCAAATATTTAATCTGTAAAAACATTATTTCATGTGAATTTTCTAAATTTCATAAGAATGGTACATGTATTAAATTAGTCTTGCTAGATTTACTAAACAACAATTTTATGCCATAGATGGCGATGCCTATTAGCAATTAAAATAACAAACATGCAAATAAATCACAGCTATTAAGATAAATGAAACTGAAAGACATTGAGCTTGATCATGTGTGACAGTGAGATTTAAAGAGAGGTCTTTGCTTTCGGTACAGAGAGCTAAAGTCCTACTTTCCATGCACAAACATTTTCAGTATTAAGTATTAATGCATCCAGAAAATTCTTGCTTGCTATGGAGACTCAAACAGACAATAAAGGGACAATTTTCAATGAATGCAGGAAGTTACTTTAGTGATTTTTACTTTTACCCCCGATATGCAAACACAATGAAAGTACACTTTTTAAAAATTGTGTTACAGACTGGAAATAACACCAATACCTATTAAAGTTATTTTTTTGTGAATTCTGTGTAAAATCTGTCAGATTTCATGCTTCACTCATATCATGATTACTACAGCAAACTAAGCTTGGACCTGATGAATATTATTCAGAAACATATCAAGATTTAATTTGTCTGGAGTTTACAAATGAGAGAAGAAACAATATCAGTAATCAAGTTAATAAAAACATATTCATCTGCAAAAGGGTTCATTCTTAGCAAGTTACAGCTGTTATCTGAATTTGCAGGAACTAAACGCGATAACAGAACAAAAGTTTATAAAGTTTGAAGTCTTGAAAAACTTTTGAGTAAAATAAAGACGGGGAGATTTTACAGATGTGTGGTCAGTGATTTCTGAGCATTAGGAGTGTTAAATTTCTTAAGTAGATTTTGAAATCGGTTTGCAGCATTTGTCAAACATAATGAAACGGGAAGGCTTTCGTAACAGTAGATAATCTCAATCTAATTTACTGAAAAGGCTCAATTCTTTGACATCTAACAGTGAGAAAGTCATACAAACACGAGAACATGACAAATTTAATTTTATAAGCGTTACCCGTGACCTCCAAAGATGGTGAAACTTTTCCTTTCCCAAACATGTCCTGATCTCGGCTCTTTATTTATCCATTCGTTTTAACTGTCACACTGTGAACTCGGATTCAGATAAGAGCTACTGAGCAATAGAAGATGCGGCATGTGGTTGTTTTGCTTGCCCTTGTAGAGATTAATTTGCGGGTGAAGAGTTTAGACAAGGTGGACACTGTTAGCGCTCACACTCCGTCACAAGCACAGCCATAATGTTAAGAAAAGGATGAAACACTTCGCATGCTGAATTCAGTTCAGCTGTCAGAAAATACGTCAAAGCAAAAGTAGCCAAATATATAAATGTTCTTCAGTCATGAAAGCAATACAAATGAGATATTATTAGATTCAGTGGCTAAAAAAGTAGGAAAGAGGATATTTACAGCATCGAGAGGTTTAAAATCCCATTTTAAATGTTGACGACTTGCTGGCAGGATCCACAATAAAAGTGATGAGTCCAAATGACAAACATGCTAAATTTAAATGTTGAATTTTGTCATTTTTCATTTGTGAGCGCTTCATTACTTTACATTAGACTTTGTCATGTAGTTGTGTAGTCGTAGGAAGAATTTTGGTAAAGAGCATACGCCTGCTAATCTGTGTCTCTAATCCAGAGCATTACATGATGGTTATGTTTTGTGGATCAAGATGATAAAGTTAGCTACGTGCATAAATAATGAAATTACCCTCATCAAAATGCATCACATGCAGCAGCCCAATATATATAACCACCTTTGAATTTGTAAGCTTAAACTATTAGGAAGGAGAAACAGAGAGGAGAAGAAAACAAAGAAGCTGAGGGATTGAGGGATGTAGATGTTTGAACTTCAAGAGTCAGCAAATATTCAAAGGATGAATTTTCATTGACTTAGGTTACACGCTGTATTTTAATTATTTAATTTAGAATATTATGTACACACATCTAAGGGTTTTAGACATACGACTCTAGAGTAAAAAGTAAGTAGACTTTGTGTTTCTGGTACTGATTGTAACTTTAGTTAGAGGTCATCGGTGGACTTTGTAGTTTCAGTTCAGTTCAGCTCAGTTCAGTTCAGGTCAGTTCAGTTCAGTTCAGTTCAGTTCAGTTCAGCTCAGTTCAGTTCAGTTCAGTTCAGTCTGGTTCGGTTACTTTATCAGGTTTGATTTTCTCCATCTTTCCAAAGACCTGTTTTATTTTGCACTGTTTTTAAATGAAGATTTCAAAGTCTTGTTTTATTTCCCCTCTTTTTTTTGTCACAATCCCAGAGTCAGTTTGTAACAATATTTTTTTGCCTGAGTTGACAAGAACTTGAAAAATAATATATTGAAAGACATTTTGTGTTTTAAACATGTTTAATTCTCTCTCTTGAAGTTTATATTAATTAGCCCCATCATGCTGTGAGATGATTGGCATATTTCTCAAAGTTTTATAATTCATGAAATGTTAATAAGTATATGTACATATATATGTATATACATTTTCTTAATTGCAAGTCTGAAAACCTCACTATCATCCCTAATCTAACAAGACTAGATCCTCTTAGTTTGCTGCATCTGAAGGTTTAAAATGTTGAATTCATTATTTTGTAACCAGTGCTGTTGAGGATGTAAATATTTAGCCATGCTATTGACATGTTCAGTTCATGTTGTCACCTCTCCCCCTGCTGTTTCTATTTGCTTTGTTCATTTTCTGGGCAGCTCCTTGTTTCCAACATTCCCAGCTTCGTCTCTCTCCTGTCCTCCTCAGCTCCGGTTTTAGCTGCTGTAGTTGTGGCTGCCCATCTTAAAAATAGTTCTGCTGGAAACTTCTTTCTGCTAAGATGAAGTCCTTCTCTCTCCAGCTTGTTTCGTTCTTGCTCAGGCTGAGGGACTGCAGTGAAACTGAGTCTAAATTGGATCTAATTGAAATATTTTTGATACAAGTGGCAGTGATTTAATTTGAGTATATACATCAAATTCATTGCATTCCACCCTAAAGACTAAAAATACATGAACACATAAAGAAGGGAATACAATATTTATTTTACAGGTAAATCTATCTTGTGCATCATATGTGACTCATCTTCTTATGGAAGAACGATAATTGTTTTCTCAGAAAGTGAAACATAATTACATATAGTTGTCGGTAATGGGCTGCAATGGATGTTGGGATGTTCTAAGTCGTCTGAGTCTATATAAGAGCTCTTTACCACAACGATGGACTTTGTAAAGTTGTTGCTTTTTACACCTTTTAAACATGCAGAGGTGTGCTTTTTTACCTGTGTGACAATTCAAATTCAATCATCTTGTCTTACGGCTGGTGTTTTAACTGTAGGTGGGAAAACAATAAGGTTGTTATCGCTCTGCAACATAATTAGGATTAATATTTTGTGTTGAATTGTCAGCATGGCACTGATTGAACAATGACAACCTGCAAGGCAATCTGAATCTGGTGTCCTCAGTACATTTTAATTTTAATTTTAATCGCAAATAGAGTGTGCTATCTTTAAATTAAAACAAACTAACACTCAAATGTGGTGTGGAAAGTAACTGATAGATTGTTTTCAATTAAAATCTAAAAAGCGTGTCCAGGAATATGCAGCCTCACAAAGTTAATACATCGTATAAACTATTCACCTTTTTGGGGTGTTTTGCAATCTGGACATTGAAGTCTTTGTTGTATTCCCTGCATGCCTCATTGCAAACTGCATGAGACTTCATGTGTTTTTTCATTGATCAAAGGCCAGATTTGTGGAGTGCAAGATGATCAGCCGCCCTGCTGTCTACAGTTGATCACACCTGAACTGTGGATGACCGCAGCTCCTCCAGAGTCACCTCAGGCCCGTCAGTTGTACTGCACTCTTTCCACTTTCAATTGTGAAATGTTCAAAGTTGGGAATGTTATCGTGAGCTGTAATTTTAGAACCTAATCTTGCTTTAATTTCTCTGCAACTCTCTTCCTGATCTACCTGCTATGTTCCTTTGTCTTCATTATACTCTTTGTTCACTGACATTCTCTAACAAATCTCACCCTTAGGACTGAAGTGGAAACTTCAATTTCATCAGCTTAAATATTTGTGGAAAGCAAAAACCAAAAACTGAATTTTTGCATAACAGATTCTAAGTTGAGGAATGATTAGAAGATGCCAGACAAACAAAATTATAAACATCTTATCTGCATAAATCAGGACCAAAAGTAATCTTAAGGATTTCGAAGGTAATTAAATGAAAACCGCCTCTATCATGAGGAATAGCCAGGCATGTAATGCATGCATATGTCACCCACACAAACCACAAGGTAGATAGATCCAAGACATAGGCATACTGATTTTCTCTTTTCAATATAAATGGATATGTGCAACCTCTGCAGTGGCTCAATAGCTGTTCACAGAGTGGAAATTAACTTCATTAAATAAGACGTGTGTGTGTGTGTGTGCATGGCCGGGGGTGTGCGTGTGTTGGAGTCTGGAGGGCACAGGTATTAATGTCAGCGGCGAAAAAGGGAGACAGGAAGGAGAGAAAAAGGAACACTAAGAAAAACCTGAGCATGGAATAAGCGGTAGAAGTCAGAGTAAAATTGAAAAAGGGGAAGATTGAAAGAAAGTAAACAACAGAAAGAGAGGGAGAGAGAGAGAGAGAGAGTGACAGAGATCAATATAGAGAAGAAGGCAGTGTGGAAAGAGTGAGAGGAGCTAAAAAGATGAAAAGTGTCTGTTGATTTGTTCTCTAACAGGGGAATTGGAATTGATCTTCAAGGCGTGTGTGTGTGCGTTTGTCTGCGTGTGTGTGTGTGTGTGTGTGTGTGTGGCTGTCATGTCATGTGTGCGCGAGCATAAAAGACATGTTTGAAATTTGTGTCTGTATCCATGCAGGGATATTAGAGAGCGACGGGCCGTCGGAGTGGGCGGTTGGTGATTACCAGCCATCAGACCGATCGACTTGAACAGGGAGACAGAGAACATGCTCAGCTTGGCTTTGGTTAGATACGAGTAAAGAGGGGTCAAATATTTTCAATTGGCTATTACTGCCGGGTCGTGCACTATTTGATTATTTTCCTTCATATACTTAAACTGTGAGGTCAAACAGCTTCTGCTCTCACTGAACTTCATTTCCTGCCATCAGGAAGGCGCTTGATCTGTTGCTCTCCATTTATCAAAATCCAGCCTTTCTTTATGTTGATAAAGACACTGTTGCAGAAGGATCGCAGTCATCAGAATGAATAAGTGAAAAATCATTGTTCTGTAGCAGGATTTAAAGAGAGAGATGTCTTTCAGTACATAGTGCCAAGTCCTGATGTTTGCAAAAAATGCAATTAAAAGTTATCAAGGCACACTTGCTTCTTCTTCTCTTAAACAAGATATCTTGTTTTATCTGTCAATAAGTTCTGAATCAGCTGCAAGAATTGCTTTTATGCTGCATGCAGGTTAACCAAATTATGTTTACGTCATAAGATTTGTTTTCTGTCTTGTCACATTTGCCGTCACTTCCCATGTTTCCTCCAATATCTTCTCTTTGCACAAGATTTTCACATAATTCCAAATCATATTTTAGCCTCTTTTATTGAGTTAGTGTTCATCTGATGCAGGAGTTGAAGGAGATGCACTGTCAGACTTTAAAATCCCCTTGTGCGATGATACGTCTCTGAGAAACAGAATGAATAGAGCACGCTGCACAAAAACACCGAAGGTTCCACCCCTTCTGTTGTGCAGGTTTTCCTTTCAATGAAACAATTTAAAGTCGAATCAATTGGTATTTATGAACCTCTGCTGCATGCTCACTTCTCCACTGACTTTCACCTGATATTTATTGACAACTCGTCTGTCAACTTGACTCACAAGAATAATTGAATATTTATCACCTCTCTCTTCATGCTAACACTGATGACGTTTGTGATTTCTCCCCCAGTGCCAGGATCCTTTCAGGCACGTACAAAAAAGCTGGTAGCACTGGGATTCTGTGCTTGCACACATTTTGTAACGCTCCCAGGATGATTTTTTCCTCTGTATTATAGATACCTCAGAGATATTTTTAGTCAGTCCACTTCTTCTTTCAGCACCTTGCTCTTACACTCTGGAGCTCCTCTCAGGAGTGACAATAAATTCTGCCGACCTCTAAAGACGAGGATTTGCATTCAACACAAAGATAAAGCAGACTTATCAAGCTAAAACCTGAAATCTGATCAAACAGTTCAAATAAGAGTTTACTCTTGTTTGATGCTAAAAATGGCTTGAAAGCAGTCATAATAAAAGCTGAACTGTAGCTATGCATTTCAGCTTAAATTTTCATTCAAGATGAAAAATGTTTTAGGAAAATATTTTACTCTCTCAAACCAAACATGTCTAAAGATTCTCAGTTTCCAAGGAACTTCATATTCAGGAAGGTTTAAAAGCGGTCAATCTGTTTCAAATGTTAATTCAGATATAAATAAACTAGTTGTGCTTTGGTGGAAGGATAATTCATCACTGCAACATGTTGCTCCATATTTCCTTGGTTTTATGCAAGGTAGAAAGTTGCTCTGTATTTTTAAAGCAACATTTTAAAAACTGAACTCGCCAGTTTGGCTCACTCATAAATACCTTGCTGTGTGAACCAGGCATGATATTGGGTTTTCTATCATTTGGAGCTGAACGTTAAACAGCTATCTTGTCAGCTTAAAAGCTTTAGTTAATCCATATGAACCATATGCTCAACTGGAAGGAGAGACTGCAACTCTGATCGCCATTCTGGTTAAAAATCAGAATTTTAAGTCATAATTTTAGCAAATGTTTAAAATGGTATGAAGGAAGTCACGATGAAAGTAAGCGGATGAGCTGTTGCCTTTTTTCCTTTTTATTAAAGTCTGTGTATGCGTGAACAGACTTGGAGAAAGTTATTCTCATGCAGCACAACATCCCACTGTGTAATCACTGGGAATATGCAATTAACGGGAAATCTCTCAGTCAACATCACGTTTTATGTATTCATTCATTTTGTCTTCCTTCTACCTGCCCTTTCCTCCTTCCTTGTCCTCTTGCGGCTCCTTTTCCTCTCTGTATTTGAGTACCTGCTTACTCTCCTCCTCCACATGAAAAAAACCCCCCAAAATCTAGATCATCACAGAAAGAGCTTCTTGCTTCCTCTCTCGTCTTGCAAATCATTTCTTATTTAATGCTGTCTCATCATCCCGTGCTATCATCATTACCACCACTCCAATCCCCTGCTTCATATCCCTCTTACACCTCCTCTCTGCCTCCCACTCGCCGGCGTGTTCATCACGCAGCTTTTTCATTATCATCATCATCACTGAATTCCCATCTCTACATTTCCATGTCACCCCAACTTAACTCATTGGGATCCTAATTTGTATTTTCATCTGCACTTTTGTTCTGTCTTCAGTTTCCCCCCAAGAATTATTGCAAATGGCTCAGAACTGGAAAAGGACTCATTGCCCAGAGTAACACACGTCTGGTTTCCGCAGCAGCTTCTTCCACACTGTGGGCTGAGGGTCAAGGACGACGCAACCTGTTTGAATTGAAACACGATTACTCAATTTTAAGACTGCTTGTATGAGTATTTTAGCATTTTAAATCTCTCTGTAGTCTCTTGTTTTCGTTTAACACACAATGTTCATCAGATTTCACCCCACTTAGACATACATTTGCGTGTTTGTTTGTTTCGGCCTGATTGTCTTCTGATGAGAAAAAACAATATTTGACAAACTCTGACATCTTCCTTGATGAGTGGAACATTTCAGAATGGAGAGGTGAAGCCGTTGCTCTGTGTGCCTGCATTGGTGCAGCTCAATAAATAAATAAAAAACAAAACTAATTTACTTCAGCAATTCAATTCAAAAAGGGGAAGCTTTATATTGTACAGATTCATCCCACACATAGTGATTTCTCTAAAGCTTTTTATATGGTACTACCAATGAAAACAATGAAATCAGTATCTCAGAAAAATGCAGCTGTTACATAAGATACACTGTGCAATATTGTGATGGAGTACAAGTTTTAAGGAGGTGGTAGGAAGACAGCATCAGCAGATAGTTTCTTATTGGTGGATTTTTTTCAGTAACATTAATTTCTGCGATCTTAAACACTCAGTTCTTCTTCTTCTTCTTGTTCTTTCATTGAGGTGGAGAATCAACTTCGGGGTGAATTACTGCCACCGTTTATATTTGACTATTGATCCACATTATATGATGTTCTTTAAAAAAAAAAAAACTATAAAAAATGAACAAAAACTTTATCCCTTTATTATCTTATTATCTCCTCTACAAAACTACATGGTTTGTAAAATTTAACACTCCATGCTCAAAGTTACTTTAATAAACAATAACGTGCAAGAAGAAAAAGACTTGGTTTCACCCAGTGATGTAATCAGTGAGGTCATCCTGCCGTACAAACAGGAAGTGACGGCCGGCCACGCCCATGCACCTGTTGTGAACAAACAGACAAGCGATGGTGAGTACTTTACGCTGGCATGTGAGCTGCAGTATGTTGCTGCCACAAACAAACCCGGGATAGCGTGTCAAGCAAGTTTGCGATACAATGTTAAGCTAAAGCAATATGAATAACTTGTATAATAAATGATAAGATGGTATACATCTTGAAATTGTTTAAGGGTCAACTTTTCTAATAAATGCTCTCTTTACCATCTATTTACACTAAATATTTGGTTAGACTATTTCCATTAAAAGAAATGGCTTGATGGAAGTGATGAGTTTTTTTCTTTGCTTTGTTATGGAAGCCCATGCAGGTTTAAGAAGAGCCTTCAGCTCGTGCATTGAGGTTCTCTTTAGGCCTTAGGTGAGGCGAGTTTGTCAGCTCGTCACATTTTATGATATCCTGGTCATTAAAGCGGGTTTTGGTAATTTGCCACGTGGAAAATTAAATGGGCTTGTATTTAAAGCTTGTCAGCAGAGATAAGCATGAAGTGCTCCAAATGTGGATTCTGCAATGATGAAACACAGAGGACAAAAACCAGCAGATGACATGGTTGCCCTCTGAAAACCTGTGGGTGGAATGTGAGCAACATGGTTTCTGTGGCTCTGCACTATTCTTTCAGAGTCTGGGACCTTGATTTCATAATGAGAATGTGCTTTAATATGAAAAGAGGTCATTATGCTAATGAGCAGCAGTCTAGTCTCTTTGCTCAGGTAAGATACTTTTGACTTAAAACCAGGGAGTAACTAAATACTGTATATCTGTGCTGGTTCTGGAAGGACTAACTCTATTGAATCTCCTAAACCTCTTTTGCTTTTTCAGAGTTCAGTAATCGTTTTTATACCAGGCTTTGTCCGTCCTCTTAATCTTCCATTAATATTCTTGGATCAAGCGTTCAGTGAACAGCGAGCTTCTTTACCGATTGTGTTGTGGGTTACCCTTCTTGTTGAAAGGGTCAATTAAAAACTCTCAATAGGCCATGGGTTATTGTTCTTTCTATTGATCGTATTCCATATTTTAATGAAACAGCTAATACTTTGGGTTTGTGTTGGGTGTGAGCCACAATCATCAATTTTTTTTATGTTTCAACCTAAAGCCACATTTAACTTGTGTGGATGAAGTGAAGAACCTCTAATAGATGGAAGAAAATTACTCGTACATCAAACATTTTTTAACTTTGTCATCTTCTTCTTCTTCAGTAATCTATATTTAAGACAATGTTAAATTTCAACAAACCAAAACCAAGCCTTTAGCATGTGTCTGAATTTAGTCAAGGACAAAAAGTCTCCATTTCTTCTGAACTTAATTTCTTTGTCTTCTTGGTAATTTATAATCTCCGCAAAGTTAGACAGGTCAAATCAGTGGACAGTAAGTCTTAGATTTGGTTTTGCAATAATTAACTAATGATTAATCAAATCAAGCTATTTTTATTCTGACTGAGAGCCACGATGATGGTGCTTTTTCTGTTAAACTGCTTGTAGTTTACTATTCTTGTCCAAACAGCCTTCAGAGTTCAGCCCTTTCTGTTTGAAATATGTATCCCAACAACTAATTTAAAGGGTTCAGATTATCTCTTTGCTCCGTCATTCAAAGGTTCAAACTGCTTTAAACCTAGTGATTCTTCTACAACAGTGTTTCTTAAGTCCGATCCTCAGGGTCCGCTGCCCTGCATGTTTTACATGCCTCTCTGTTCCAGAACAGATTCATGTGATTGCATGGTTGTTAGAAGGGGAACGCCTAAAACATGCAGAGCAGTGTTCCCACAGGTCTGAAATTAAGAAACACAGCACAAAACCAGCAGTGAAGGACCAGAAGGACCCACTTCTATTTGGATGTAATTTCTGTGGGCCGATATTGATCCTGTAAAGGTTTATTTAGCATCCAGTGAGAAAGAGAAATTCTTTTTCTGTTGTTGAGTTTTGCAGCCAACTGATTGGCTTCAAAGCGTTAAAGCATCCGAAGCTGATAGAAATGTTCTTATACTTTGAATTTTAGAGCGGTTTAATCCAGAGCAACATGTTTTGATAGCAATCAAACCTCAAGCATAAATATATATGTTTGTAATAGTCTGTTTGTTTGATTTAAGCCCAGGCGTACAGTCAAGCTGTAAAATATTAATAATGAGCACCGAGTCAGATGGGTCACTCGTACTGATCTGGTTCTGCTGGAGGTTTTTTCCTGTTAATATGAAGTTGTTTTGCTCCACTGTTGCAACATGATTGCTCAACTTTGAGCAAAATCAGCAACACTTTCTCAAATGTAAAATGAATAAGAAATTAGGTGATCAATTGAATTAGGTTTTTTTTCCCACTAGAATTTCATTTGGATTATGGATTTCATGGATCTGACATAAATTTTCACCAAGTTGAATTTTACAAACTGGAGAGGATTTAATCTTTTTTATGCATAAGGTTCCTTTAGTAATTTTTCATTTAGTGTTGAATTGGTACAATGTAAATAATTTCAACCAAATATTTTTAATTCTCTGATGAGATTATTTTTAGTAAAACTTCATCGTAGTGAGCATAAATGTTGATCGGCATCATAACTTTCCAAACAGCCCATGATGCATGTAAAATATAATGCCTATCCATCTCTTTCAGTCAATTAAAGCCAATATGTTGGTTGTTACAGCCCTCAGACCAATCCTTAATAAAAGCCCTGCTGATATTCAAATCTGCAGGGTAACTATGGTTTCATAAGGATGTGCCAAACATGCAGCAAGGCGTTGAACCTGGTGCAGTTATTCATTTCCTGTACCTAATTAAGGGTTTTATGTTGTGTTTAAAATCAGCGGGTGTGTCCCAGGTTCATGTGTCACAAAGGACTCGTTTTTTTACTGGAGAAGAAGAGTCGAAGTTTTAATTAGGAGGCCAGGTGTTTTTGTTGGGAACTTTCCAGAATCAACATCAGTTTTACATATCCTCCTCATCCTCTTGGCACATCTTCTCTCCGCTTCTTTATTGGCTTTTCTTTTCTGTCGGCACCATTTTTCTTAAAACATCTGACTCTCTAAAATTGTTGGCCCTGTGATCTTTGTCTTAAACCGTTTCAGTTGTATTCCACTTCCATACCGCCTTCTTTTTTTTTTTTTTTTTTTCTTTTTTAAATTTTTGCCATTTGAAACACCATCATGTTTAAACCTAGAGCTTTTAGAGGTTTGTTCCTCATTAACTCTGAGTTAAACACAAACACACATGCAGACACACAGTGAATACCTGAACACACATCACGGAGCACATAATTTCCCTCCAGACTGCGTGCATTGTGTTTGACCACAAAGACACTTGAAGGAAACTTGGATGGGATCCAGCACTGTGAAGCAGTTCGACATACTCGTCTAAAAAAAGATGTCTGAAACTTTTTTCCTCGCGAGTTAAATAAATAAAGGGACTCACCTTGGACCTACACTCATTAAAACGTTCTGGGTTTCTTAGTCTACAGGGACTCAAGTTAAGTCAATTAAAGTCCTCCACTGTTGACCCTGACTTAGCAAGATACGCCATGCTGAGGGATACCGAGAGTTCAAGTCATATAAAGTAAGATTTCTAAGCAACTACACCAGCTATGTACTGAAAACTGATCTTTCTTATTTTAAACTGTCGTAAATTAGCTTAATGTCACTGTTTGTACAGTACAAATGAACTAAAGGAGAAGCCTTTTATTAATATCAAAAATGTATGATTTTAAAATCAGTAACAGAATAAAAATAAGAATCGCATAGGGACAGTTATAAACGTAAAGTCACATTTAGGGTCATCGCAGTCAGATGGTTGGTTGGTTGTAAACTTGGCATTTCTGGACAAATAAAATTATTACGACGATAATACTTTGTCTATCTCACAAATTTTACAATAAACAATGTTTGACAAGCAATGAACATGGTTGGAGACTTTTTTTGTCTCCAGTTACCATGTTGTCATGCAGGAATTAAGGTTTAGATCATATCTTGGGTCAAATATATACCATACATGTACCGCCTGGTTGGTGACCAACACTGACTGTACTGGGTAGATAATGTGCCGGGATGAAAATATATTTTTTATTCTATTGATGTGCTGAAAAATGGGAAAAACTGCATTAAAAAATGAGTCCTCAGATCCTGGACAGATGATTCCTGGGTCTGAAGTTTAAATAATTGTGCACAAGTCCAAGATATTCATATCTTTCACAGACGTTTCTTCTTTTTGCAATAAGATTCAAACCAGCCCTTTAGATTGTTAAAATATTTCTTTGTTTTAAAAAGAGATTACTATAGTAAGGACTCCAATACAGTTTCTCCTCATAGTAACAACAATCCTTTCATTGTGGCCGAAATCCTCCCATAATACTACAATACTGATTATTATGTATTCAAAATGACTGCAGTTAGCCAAAGAGCAAAAATATTTGACTCGGATTAATTTTTTAAAATTTTCATTCCACTTAAAATCCAATAAGCTTTCTCAAAGTTGGAACTAAAAAGATATTTTCACATTAACCCGAATAACTGTACAGCAATAAAGTGCGGAAATGGAAAATTATGTTTATCTGACATTAGTGAAAGACACACCCACCGGTTTCCACAAAAAGCTAACAAAATAGCCACAATCTTGAAGCAGAGGTCAGTGCTGACTGCAAAACCAAATGTTGAACAGACAGTAATATGCATATTTTATCGTACTGTAAGGTGTTGTTAGAAATGCTGGAATATTTCATCTTTATATCCTTTCATGTGAGCTTCAATGGCTTTTAAATTTCTTCTCCGCTATGATGGAGAAAAGGTGAAGGCAGTCTCCGTTAGAGCTTTAGCCCCTTTGCCCCTCGAACCTTTGAAGAAAAATATTTTAAAAGCTTTACTGAATATTTCCAACTCTTTATATTATAAATTTCAATGACAAAAAAAAAGGCATCCTTCTTACATTTCATACAATCCTCTGCAAAAGAATCCACAACCTTTTTTGCATGTTGGCATTAAAAAATGTCAATGCATTTGAAATACTTAAATCAAGACGCACTAGTGTATCAGAATGGTCTAATCAAAGTCCAGACTTAAATTCAATTGAGAATCTTTGGCAAGGGTTGACAATTCATTCAGTTATACTGATTAGGCCAGTTCAGATGGAAAACTTGTGTAGTTTACATATTTGTGTTTGTGTGACGTTGAACAATGGTGCTACATTATATTATGTAATGTAAGTTTTGATCTGTGCAATTAAGACAAAACGATATGTTAAATCCTTTCAATTAATAAAAATGCAGAGTGAAAAATTTGTTCAGCTTGTATATTCATGAGGCCGCCTTGTTCAAGCATACATTTCCCTGCAGGGTTTTCTCACAAAACAGTTTAGAAAATTAGAGTTTATATCTGGGTGTGCTTTTTAAAGTTTTTTTTTGCATAATGAGGGCTAAAAAAAAATGAAGTGTTTTTTTTTTTTTTTTTTTTTTTACCTGCAGCAATAAGATGTTTTCCTTCATTTTTTGGTTTTCAGTTCAGGTCCACACTGTCTGTATGCTATCTGCTTGCTAATGTTCGTATCTCAGTTTCTCTGGAACAGAAATACTTAACCTGAAAACATAAAAGCTCATCTGTGGTTTTTTTTTTTTTTTTTTTTTTTTAATTTTATGTTTAAGAATGTTGTTGGTGTCATTGATTAGTTACTTTATCTAGTAGTTTTCCTCTCTCCTGTCATCAGTTAGGATCTAAAGCTCTTCAACTCCAACCTGTTAATATAGATGCACTATCGTTCCTGAGCCTTTAGCGGCGCCCTCAAAGACATGAGATCTTTTATTCAATGACATGGTGCTCTTTGAGAAGGGAATTTGTTAGCTTAGTCCCTGAAGACATTATAAACTTTAGCCAACTTTCAACGATCCGAGCCAATCGTGAAGATAATGGGCAAAAACAGAAACACTTTAACAAATGTTTCTCTTTGAAGACTGAGTAATGATCACATACAAATGTATAAACATTGTAAAATCCATGTATTTTAAACGGGGTATTTTTATATATGTGTATATATATATATATATATATTATTTCTGTTTTATTAGGCTCTTCCTCCTGCAATATATTGTTGACCAGAAGATGGCAGCCGTACTACACTGAGTTTTGGTAGGGAACTGTCCATGGTGTTGAACTGTTTACGCAAATTGTCTGTCTGTCTGAACTTTTTATCACACACGCACGCACGCACACACACACACACACACACACACACACACACACACACACATATATATGTATAGTCATTTTTACATTGTATATTGTGCTAAAACATGAATAATAAGGCACACACATATAAAATGACTGAAGTAGCCCAATGTACAGAGAGCTACCAGCTTGATGGATGACTCACAGTAATGCTGTGAAATGGCTCAACCCACACACACACACACACGCACACACGCATACACACACACACACACACACACACACACACACACACACGCGCACGCAGTCTCAAACTAAAAGACACACACTCTAAGGCAACTCCGGGCCTCGAGGGTCGATGTCCTGCAGCTTTTGGATGTGTTCAGGTCCAACACACCTGAATCAAGTTGCACAGAATCACACCAGAGAAGATGCCCAAGTTGAGGTGGAATCTGAAATCTGCTTATGTGGATCCACAACATGAGTAATTAGTGACACATTATTGTGAAAAATGTCAAGAAGATGTCTAAACATGGATTCGTTTGAATTTAATATTTCTTTTCCATCTAGATAAATATTGACATGAATCATGAGGATTATTCATAACCTGCCCCCCCCCCCCCCCCCTCCTAAAAAGGAGAGCAAATATTTGATCAAATGTGACATGAACAAAAATGTTTGATGATTAAAGTTATTAAAGTAGAAGGAAACTTTTGAGTGTTCCTGTGGGGTTGGTAACGAGGGATGAATCCTCATCTCTACGCCACAAAGCGCTAAGAGGGATGTCACAAAGTTACATTTCCTCTTGTCATGGAGGAAAGGCCTTCGGGTCGCTCCTTTTCTAAGGACAAATTTAGAGCAACGTGTGAAGTGAAGCTGCTCTTGGCTGTCTTAGTGGCTCAGTCGGCTAATTCTTCATGATGTGTTTGTAGCATTGTAATCTTATTAGTGTGATCCTTCACACGTGCCACCAGGGAGTTGGGATCAATAACTGGCTTCTGTCTCTCTTTGGTGTCTAGTTATACACACACGATCAAGTGGTGATTATGGAAACAAAAGGAAGGCGATGAGGAAAGTGGGGATATTTGTTGCACATGTGTTGAACCTCATGGAGTTATTTGCTGATAGGCTGAACTTTACCCCATTAATTCCCTACTTTTGCGCCTCCGTGTTCGCATTTTCTCTTCTCCCCTCCCTGCATCCCATCTACCCCCCCCCCTTCCGTTTTTTAATTTCCTGCCACCCTCTTACCATACCCCCTTTCATTCTTCAAATTAGCCTCTTTCTCCTGTTTATAGCTCCTTTAATGCCTTGCTCCTTGACATTGTTCTCTTCCCTTCCCTTTTCACTTTTCTCACACTTCCCTCTCCTTTTCTCTTCTCGCTCTTTTGCTTCACCCTTCCTGCCCTCGTCTCTCTTATTTTCCCTTCATTACCATTTCTGCCCCCTTTTCTTGTTGCCGCGCATATCTTCACCTGCTTTTCCTCTTCTTCACCCTCCTCTCCCCCCATCTCTCTCTCTCTCTCTCTCTCTCTTTCTCGTCTCAGACCAACCTCTGCTTCTCTTTGCTCCTCTCTCTCTCCCCCCCCCTCCACCTCCACCTCCACCAGTCTCAGTCGTTGCTGGCGCGCCGGGCTGTGCGGACCTATACCGACCATTTCTCTCCTCTCTTCCACTGACTCTCTCCTTCTCTTCGCCTCTCTCCTTCGCTCTCTGCTATGACAGCTCACACCAGCGGCGCGCTGCCCGATCTCAGACCGTCAACCCGTCACCGGTTGCTGTCCTGTCCAAACGCTAACATGGACATGTGCGAGAGGGATATTCGTGATTGATCTTTCTTTCTTTTCTGTTAACAAGGGGGGGGGGGGAAAGAAAAGAGGAAAGGGGCTGCCTTTTTTTTAATATTTTTTTTTTTACCCCCCCACCACCCTCCGCTTCATTCAGCCAAGCAGAGCGGCAAGGTGGGGAGAGGACTTTAACAAACAGGCGGCTTGGATTTATTAAGCAGCAAAATGACGGATTTGGGAGCGCCGGAGATGCTGCCGCCGCTGAGGAGAAGGAGGACGATCGGGAAGAAACCGGGGGGACTCGGACTCGACCTCCCGCTTCTCCTCCTGCTGGGGCTCCTCGTCGGGGATTTCTCCCCGTCCAGTGGTGAGTTTTTAGCGGATCTGCGTCTCGCATGCGAGCGGACCTGCGTAACTGTGCGAGCGCGCGAGTTGAAGGTGGCCACAGTGTTTTTTTTTTTTTTTTTTTTTTTTTTTTTGACGTTTTGCGTGTGCGCGGATTCAAGAAGGTGACGCGTGGACCTCCGCAGCAACAGTCAGAGTCGGTATGTGAGAGTGACGGAGTTTCTACATGGAGGCTTTGACGGGCGCGCGTGCGCGGGCGCAGTGTGGTTGGCTGCGCACGCGCATTCAGGTCCGCGAGTCCTCCGCGTGTGTGTGTGTGTGTGTGTGCCTGTGTGTGTGTGTGTGTGTGTGTGTGTGCGTCTGCGTGTGTGTGTCTTGTCTTCATGGCGGCGCGTGTTTGTGATACTAAAGCCCGCACAGTTTTGTGTTTGCGCATTCGGGAGGTGGGGGAGCGCAGCGCGGCCAAGTTTGGACACAGTGTTACATCTGGAGCGACGAGGGCCTCGTGTTCTCAGCAAAAAAAAAAAAAACCCCAACACGAGCCGCTCCGGAATGAACCGCCGCACCAGCCAAATCACATTGAGCATCTGCAAGAGTTAGAAATCCTCTCTGCTTGACAGCAGGCTCAGCCCGCGTCAGCCTTCTGTCTACAGACACACAGGAAGGGATTTTCATGAGAGGAAATCCCGTGATCGGAGTTATTCGTGATTTTCGTGGCGGAGCGGTTCTCCACTCCACCGAGGTTGATGGTGGGGGCTGATGCTGTGCATCAGCGGTGATGCAGCAGGTGATGTGCACTGGAAGCTCCTGGAGTTCAGCTACGGAGAGAGACCAAGCAGAAAGTGTTAAATTTCTCCCACTCTGTTTATCAATGCCCTCTTTGTGAGGACTTCTCCTCGGTCCTGTTGGAAATGCTCCAAGAGTCTTTGAAACTTTCCCTCTCCCCACACAAGTTCATCATCCTGGGATTAAGAAAATGTTTTTGAAAATCCTTTACAAGCCAATCAATCAAATTTTATTTGTATAGCACATTTCAGCAGCAAGGCATTTCAAAGTATAAATACCTGAGTGTCAGTTGCATTATATTTTATTCCCCGTCTTTTCCTTAACTTTGATCTATTCTGATTAACGTAGACTTACTTTGTTGTGTGTGTGCGTGTGTGTGTGTGTGTGTGTGTGTGTGTGTGTGTGTGCGTGTGTGTGTGTGTGTGTGCGTGAGAATGAGTGTGAGTATGTTTGGCATTGGCATCTGCATCTGTATGCAGGCATGTTTGCCCGCTGTCAGCCTGGAAATAAAGGGATTTGAGTGAAAGTGTGATTGAGGGGGAATCGTGTGTTGATGAATTTGATAGAGGGTCTTTTAGGCTGTTTGTGATTGAAGCAACTGCTTCTTATCACCTGTGATTTAACTTCAAGTCCAGTTTCGTTTTCTGAATGTCAGCTTATCTGCCAGGAAATTTAAGATGGTCCAATTTTCACAAAAACGAGTTTTGAAATTGTTTGCTGAATCACACATTATATCTCCCTTCTTTAGAATCTACAAGACATGTGCATGAATTATTATATAATTGAAAAGTTAATTAATTTGCAGTTGAAACTCATTAGATTCATTATGCACAGAGATATTTCAGGTCTTTATCTGTATTAATTTGCATGATTATGACCCCAGAATCAGCTCCCCAAACAGTTGAAGTAAATATATGTTGAAAGTACTGTGCATGTTTAATAAAATGTTTTTTTTTTTTTAACATACTGAAACGTTACATTATTATAAAAACATGTAGAAGGCTGCGGACTTGGCAGATTTCCACAAAACCCTCTGCAAGAAGAGCAAATCTACAAAAAAGTAATTTCTAAAGGAGCGTAAAACTCGAAATGCTTATCCCAGCTTATTAGTAGAAAGTTGAGTGAAAGGAAAAATGTTGGAGAAGAATAACCACAGCATTGAGAGGGTTGCACAGCAAAGCTCATAAGTGGGTGACTGGAGAGAGAAAGAGCCATAAATGGAACTGGGCTTACAACTGTTCAGCACCGTGTTAGGCCAGATAATGTCAGAGATTCCTCCGCTGGGCTGGAGAGAAATAAGACTGGATAGTTGCTCAGTGCTCCCTTGTTTGTCATTAAAGTAAAAGTCCTGTAGTCTGGAAAAAGAGAGGAGAGGCATAGAATTCAAATGACCCAAACCCAGAGGGAAGCCTCCACGCTCGCTGCTGATTTGAGGAGCCATGTCATGTGCTGGTGTCCAAAGTCAGCACAGCCGTGTTCCAGGACATTTTTAGAGCCCTCCATGCTTCCCTGTGCTGATCAAATTTATCAAGATGCTAATTTCGTTTTCCAGTAGCACTTGGAGCCACCCAACCTGCTGAAAGCACTGAAACTTGGCTTACATACTTTCACTAATATTTTTGTATTAACATTAATTCTAATATTGGCACAAAAATAGTTTTATGTTACCCATAATCTTAGAAATGTATAACTGAAATGAATGTCTCTGGGTGCAATGAATCTATGTATGAGCTTCACCTTTACCAGAATTGAATTAGTGAAATAAATTCACTTTCCAAAGATATTGAGATTTATTGAGATGCTCTTGTATATTAGATTAGGCTGCTCTGAATTTACAGTACATATGAAGTAACCTGTGCAGTCTATCACTAAATGGCGCACAATAATGGCAATAAAGAAAGCCTTTCAGATAATGTCTTACACAATGTGAGACAACATACGAGAAAATTAAAGGGCATCCAGACATCTGGCGAGACAGAAGGGAGGGTGGCAATAATTAATTTAGTCAAACCTCAAACCGCAAATGGCTGCCAGCCTTTTAGACAGTGTAAATGACATCACACTGCAAGTTTTAACAGTCAAGTAATTATTGATGTTCTGCAAATGTCTGCTAAAGATGTCACAGAAACCTAAACTCTTACCTAATTCTTTAACAGAAAAAGATGCTTGCGCTCATTGAAGTAGCTTTTTTACAAGATTATTAGGTGAATGAAATGAGCCTAACGTACAAGATGATTAAGTTTAGAAATGCGTAACATTGTAACATAAAACACAGTTTTATGCTGAAAACAGTTTTATGCTCAATATGAGCTGATCATTATGAAAACAAAAGAAACATTGTTGGTGTTTCATTGAAGCATTCACACATTTTCAGTCATTTGTCTGAAAATAACCTCCGTCTGCCCATCAACAGGTTGTCTGCATGTCCAGCTGTGATCATAATTCCCATTAAACCCAGCTAGTGCTAATATAATTGATATATCGTTAACTGCACTCTACAGGGGATTGGACAAAAGGCACTCACTCACGCATACAGACACACACATCTGACAATAACATGCCTGAGATTTTAGGCTCCCACTGGGACTATGAAGCACTTGGTTAATCACTTGGGCACACACTCGCTTTACTGAACACACTCGCACAACCTGACTCACGGGACATCCCAATGACTTATTTCTGTCCCGTTTTCGAAGTGAGGAGTGGTAAAACGTCTGCTTTCCAAAGTTTATAAGGACACTTAGGCCCAAAAGCGCGTATTTACATGCACATGCACCCAAACAAACGAAAGTGCATGCACAAGGTGACAATTAGCTGACATTGAATCAATGCCAAACAACAAGATATTGGAACTAGCTGCCTGTCCTCCTGCTTGGCATACTAATATCACACATGGGAGGGACACGCAAGCATGTACACGCACGCATCAACACACACTGGCTTTGTGAAGACAGTTAATTAAAAAAGAGCTGGCTGCCTGATACAAATTC
The DNA here is from genome assembly GCA_010277015.1 of Poeciliopsis turrubarensis. Classification (NCBI taxonomy): domain Eukaryota; kingdom Metazoa; phylum Chordata; class Actinopteri; order Cyprinodontiformes; family Poeciliidae; genus Poeciliopsis; species Poeciliopsis turrubarensis. The sequence continues at coordinate 7,278,203 of VMRN01000020.1, read as the reverse complement.
AACAATACACAACACAAGGGGAAGTGGGTGTACAGGTGGAGTGATCAGTGCCAAGGTACAATTATGTTTTAAAAAAATGACCAAAATAGAAAAAAGGAGGTGTATCCTGCGTCTAGAAATTTGGCCTCGCACAAGGCTTTCATAATCTCACACTGAAAAATGTAAAATGTAATTTAGGTGAATTTAAGCAGGTGGGGATCCCATGCAAAGAATCAACTGATTTTAAATAAATCCTCTGTCGCTACCATTGCAGCCTCAACAATACAACAACCAAATGTTGTAAAATGTTATTGGGGCATTTTTTGTAAAGATGACATTTTAATTAGGATTCAATTACTTCCTGCTGTTGGGATGTAAATTTGATATGACAGAGATATCATTATTGTTTTTGTTTATTCTGCCACCAGGCTCAGTGTTGGAGTTGATATCAATATATCAACTTATTATACATAAATGACAGAGAATAATTTTGAAAAGTTTCATTGCTTCCTCTTACTAGCAAAATGTTTTCTTCTTTAAGTTAAAATGTTTATTTTTGGTTAATAAAAATCTGTTTGAGTCAAATTATTCACAATTTTTAATGAACTAATACATTTGATTCTGAAATGAGATGGGGGGTGTCTCCCAAATATGTGAAAAAACATTGAAGTTTAAGAAATCAAAGGATTTATTTTCTTGTAATTTTCTTTTCTGAATGGTGATGTAGCAACACTGATTTATCCTCTTGTGTCACATGACCTTTTCCTGAAAATATATGAAAATAAAGTAAAGACTCATTCTAGTTTTCATATTTTTCCCCAAAATAATTTGTGCTAAAAAAAAATTGAATTGAATATTCTCTTATGTCTGACCAAATTGTATGGATTGTGAACTGTGTTTTTCATATAATTAATTTAGTTTTTTGTGCCTAACATTGTTCAACATGTTAAAGCTCTACATACACAAATCAAAGTAAAATAAACACAAATCTTGCTACTAGTTTAATGTAAATAAACAGACAAATTGAGGCAAAAGTAAAGATTGTCTTGGATTATTTGTTTAAAAAATACACTTTGCACCTTTTCTCTCTTACCTTCCTTTTCACAGTTATCCACTACTTTATGTTGGTCTATTACATACAATCCAAATAAAAATGTATCTTTGTGGTTGTAAAATGACAAATTGTAAGCATGTCCTGTGGGTGTTAATACTTTTGGAAGGTTTTGTACCTTAAAAGACAAATTAGTCAGACTATCTGTTCTGATTCATCTCTTTTCTGCATATTGTCATTATGGTAGAAGGATGCCTTTATTGATTTTAGATGTTTTTGAGACATTTGAACAAAATGCCACTCAGTAATCTAGCAAATATTTTAGATTTTTTAAATTTATTGAGCATATTAAGAGTTTATTCTTTTGTTGAAGAATCCACAGTGTGTAGCAGAAAGACCGTACTGTGGGTGGTCTGCATTCCTGCCCACCAGTCTTTGACACCAGCCACCTGAACGCTGACCGGTCGTTCAAACAAGATAACTCGGACTGCATTGTGCTTGATGGTTTTCACATTTCCTGCCCTTTATATTTCAGTGGGATTCATATCTGAGCTTTAACTCTGCCATTTCCATTAACCCTCCATTTCTGCTTTTTAAGCCATTCCTCGGTGGATTTCCTTGTGTGCTGTGGATCATTATCCTGTTGAAAGGTCTGCTTCCTCTTCAGCTGTTTTCAGGCAGCCTTTGATGTGACGAAGGTTTGGTTGAATCAACAAGTGCAAGCTTCCCGCCTCCTCAGGCAGTGACATTTACTCTACTATACTTAAAAGGATTGGATTTATTTCTTTAAAATTAGTGCGTTTGCATCAAAACCTGTATGACACCAGGCCAGCCTAATTTATTGGGATCTTTGCTCTGATTTTCCTGATAATTCTTTGAAGGGTTACAGTTATTAACAAATGACCACAAATGTCCAGCATAAGACGTCTTAAGTATCTTTATAGAATAAAATTTAAGTCTCCTGATTGGTGTGTTCATATGACTTTTGTATATTTACCAATGATGCATTGATTGTTTCTTTGGTTTTTTTAGAACTGGTTTTAGCTTTTTCTGACTAGTAATAGCACTTTTTTTTTAATTTAAAGAGGAAAATTAGCTCTCTGCAATAATTTCTGCTCACTTTTAGTGATTAGTAGGATGTTTAAAGGTTTCCGTTAAAATATGTGTTGCCGTCTACAAATACGATTAAAAATTTGGTAAGGTAATGACATAAACATTATGAAGATAAATACATTTTTATAAGACAATAATTTGACATTTTGTATGCAGACTAAATGAAAATTGAAAAGAATTTTAGTTGAATAGCTAACACTTGAACAAGAGGCAAGTTTGTTTATACTTCCAAATATTATGTTAAACACATTTTATTTTTTTTTAGAGAAATGGAGAACTGCTCAGTGACATTTGGTGGATTTTTGCACTTTAGGAGCTGAAAAAAAAAGACAGAAAAATACTAAAACTTTAATGCAAAACTATTCACACCCCTGGTTGATTTAAAAAAACAAAACAGTATTTTACTGTTGCCTGGAACAAGAGATCTGATTTGAAATGATCAAAGAATTTGTGTAAAAAGCTCAAATTTAGGGTGATGGCAACGAGGCCTTCCAGGCTCGTGGTTCAGTACCATTAAAATATGGAGATAATTGGTCAAAATGTCATTGACATCATGCTGCTTCGTCATGACAACCGAAGCAGGATTTCAGTTCTGGTGTTTTTGTACATATTTGAGTAGGTTTCAAATAATTTTTACAAATAATTTTTTGAACTAAACGTAAATAAACAGATACGTTGTTTTTTTTAAATTAATGTTTTTGAGATGCCCGACTTATTCACTGATGAAAACTATTTTTTTAAATTGGTGAGATCAGAGTTTTATAATCATAAACCAGCTTAAAAGTACAGTAATTGATACGTTTCTAGCATTTGAACTTACTTACTGTGTTAAAGAGCATTTTTACTGTTTAAGTTATTTTTTCAAACCTTACAGCAGGTTTCCCCCCCAGGGTGTTATAAGCCCACCAGGCGAAGCGTAATTTATTTATATGTAACGGTGATTTCAAGATAAAGAGTCTCTTTGGCGAAATGGTTGGAATATAGTAACATATAGTTGGTGGTTAAGTATTATCTTCCAATATCTTACAATAACCTGGTTATATTTTCAAATCTCCTGCCTACATTAGACATTTTTTGACTCAGAAACATGGCAGCCCCACTGAGTTTTCTGAGGGAAAACGTTCAAAGCTCACAGGTTATAATAGTAGCAGTGTGTGGGGTGCTGTGGGTATTTGCTGGGAATTCAGTGGGAATGTGTTTGCTTGTAACTTCCTGTGGTCTCTGTACGAGAAACCTGGGAATGCTCAGCCAAAGCTTTTAATTGTGTGAGGAAGAGACGTACTGTAAGACTCGCGCGCGTTCAGGCCAACTCATGCTGCAGGTGGCGGAAGAAACAATTTCTGTTCGACGTTTTCAGGTGATTGTGTTGTAATTGATCCTCCTTAGTCACACCAAAGACAGAGCGCATTTTAAACAAACGGAGCTTGACAAAGAGCAAAGGAGACTCTTCTCACCGAGTACTGATGATTTTCAGGCACTTGAGAGTGCTTCTGGCTGTCCAGTGAGATGAGCAAAAACACACACACACACACAGTCTTCAGTACAGTTAACTAGCACATCGTACACCGTTCAACAGAGCAAAGGATCTGTTTGATCTGTGGTCAAAAGAAAAATATGGATATGTGGAGATTTTTAATAAATTGTGGAAGCAATGCTTTTTTTAAAAAAAAAAAAGTCCCAGATGTAGATTTCAAAATCACATCCAGAGCATAGAAAATAAATTCAAATTATCGGTCAAAGAGCAAATAAGGAATATTTGCTCATTTTTATGATTCTAGCGATGAAAAAATAGTGTGATCCTAGAGTTAATTGACTCAGTTTTTTGTTGAAGTTACACAGGTTTTAAAAGGAGCCATGGCCTACATAGAGGACGCTTACGCAGGGGAAGAGGACAGCGAAGGGAATACTGGGACAGAAAAACGGGGAATGTGTGTGAAGACAGAAAGCGATTGAGGCAGAGACCAAAGGCAGTATGCTGAAGAGAGATTGTTCATGAGAGGAGGGGAGAGGCACTTGAATGTAGGAGGAGAAAACACAAAAGGGAAAATGAAAATGTATTCCTGAATAGATGCAATTAATCAGGAATGACTTTTCCATCTTGTGTTACTCAGTTCTTAACGTCGGGCATAAACTAATGACATCATAACCCTGTCGCGCCCAAATTTATTGCTTAGATACGTGAGGGAAATTCACTAAAGTGACCCAAAGGCATATACAAACAGGGCCTTAAAATGTGTGGATATTAATGACTGTTCTCAGATATTTTATTCTGGCAATAAATACTACATTATGAACAGAACTCTCTGTGTTCATGATTTAAGTGAGGAAAGAAAGAAAAATATACAGACTGAGGAGAATATACTGACCCATCCAATAAATTAGAATATTACTGAAATATCCATGTATTTCAGGGACCTTATTACTATGTAAAACACTATTATATACAGCTCTGAAAAAATAAAAGACCACTTCAAAATTCTCACTTTCTCAGATGTTACTCCTTATAGGTAAATGTTTAAGTAAAATGAACATTGTTCTTTTATTTTATGAACACTGACATGTCAGAAATCCCGAGCAAAATTTTGTATTTATTTGCAAAAAATGAGAAATTGTCAATGTAACTAAAAAGATGCAGAGCTTTCAGACCTCAGATAATGCAAAGAAAACAAGATTAAATTAATTTAGAAACAATACTAATGTTTTAACTCGGGACGAGTTCGGAAATCAATATTTGGTGGAAGAACCAGGAGGCTGTATGTTACGCAAAGATGGACATTTGAAAGTATTTATTTCTGCTACATTTGATTATTTTTTTTTCCCTAAAGGTCATAAAAACATAACATTTAAAATTAAAACTTTACCAGAATGATCAACTTTTTTAAAACAGAAATGTGGTTTCAATGGAAAGTATGTTCAATACCTGCTTTCAGGTTGTTATTTTCCGTAGATACTTTAATAAATCTGATCCTTTGAGGTCATTGACTATCAAAAAAGCTTAAAGTAAGTTTGAATCTTGACATGATTAACATTACAAATGTGTTTTTGTTGACAACCTTGAGGTTTTGCTGGTCTGTCATGCATGGCTAGAAGCATCTAGTTTCATTTCGGTGTCTTTAATTTTTTCATCTTATCCCTTAAATGTCCCGTTTGAACAGATGACAACACTGCATGGACCTAATAAGCAGCGTGTTGCCTAAATTCCTGCAGCATCATAATACAAGTAACAGTACGCCCCTAAAAGTCGTTTAATCCCTCCACTTCAGGAGCAGTTGTGGCTGTTTTCCTGTACCTTGTTGTGCTGATGCCTCGCTGTGGTGGGAGTTGACGGTTATTTCATAACACACTGGATTACTCAGCCAGCCAACTCTAAAAATAAGCATGAAATGAACCTCTTAAATGGAGCTCATAATGAAAGATTGGGTGGTGTGACTACAAGACATCCATGAAAACCAATATCCAAATTTAATTTGACAGATTATTCAGAACATCAACAGCTATGGAACGTTTTCACCAATTTCAGTAAAGTACATAATTTCCATTTCTTTCAGTTCGTTTGCCGTGTTAATGGCAGTGGAATGAATTATTGTAGCTTTGGTTCAAGAAGTAAATACTCCACGCACATATCGATTTGCATTTGCATGCAGCTGCTGTACAGACTGTTACTCAGACGTTGCTCGTGACCGGCAGGACCTCCAAGTCTGCAGGCAGCATGATTTAATTTCTTGGGAACAGTCTGGGTGTAGTTAAGCCAAGGCATTACTTCTGCCATCACCATAGTGGCTCCAACCATTTGCATTTAAATTTAGCCTTTTGGTCGTAATGTTGATCTTATGTTGCCTGTTTAAGATACTGGTCTGATGAAAAAGATCCTTGTAGAGCCGCACAATGGAAATACATTGCAATTTTTAAAAGAATAAAAAACCTTTTTCTAGGTTAAAGTTGGTTAATTATGTTGGGATGAACACTTTGTAGTTGGGCCAAGTTGAACAAAAAGTTTTACCCTGAAAAGAGTAGAAATGATTGCAGCGTTCTGTTTCACATCTGGAGATTTGTGTATTTGCAGCTGCTGCCCAATGACTCCAAAGGCTAATGTCCCTGTTATTGTAGCACTTTTGTTACATTATTTCTGCCTTGCCACCGCTCTTTAGCATGACATTTTATATCAGCTGTAGGCTAATAGCTGGCTAACGGGTTAACATTAAGCAGGCTAATGTGTCTGTTAATGTTATATTAGTGTTATTTCAGTTTTTCTCACGCTTAGTTCCATGGTTTAAGGGCAGAGTGAGTCTGGGCTTTTGACTCCGTTTGAGCATACCTCCACTCGTTGTGTGAGTGTGTTGGGAAAAGGTGCAAGCTCTGTTCCCTGTGCGTGCGAGTGTGTGTGTGCGTGTGCGTGTGTGTACACTCTGTATATGGAGCCAGTGAGATGCATTTCCATTTCAAAGCAACGAGTCAGCAGCAGGAGAAGCTACTTTCATCCGTTAATGTGATTTTAGGGGAAGAGCGAGACAGTGAGACACACGCGGAGGGAAATACTGTACATAGAGCCTCGGTAATCATTTCTCTACAGTTTAGCAAGGGGGCTGATATTGTTTAGTTTGTGTTTCAGTCCCCCATTCTTTCTTTATTTCTGCCTGTGTGTCCTGCCTTACCTATCAAACAGGTTTTAATGTTCTTTCACGAAGATGAACAAGTTTGCTACTCAAAAAAGAAAAAAGAAATGAAACTGCATGAGGCTTGTTTTAAATGTGAGAAATTGTTTTAAAGAAAGAAAGAGCCTGCGCCGCCTGTAGCTTGGTGTTTTTATCAGCCTTCAAGCAAAAATTGCTCACAGTTTTAGGTTGGAACAGGGAGAGTTAGAGAGAGAAGCGAGGGGATTACTTTGTGCTCCGGTGCCTTTTTGTGTGTAAATGTCCACACGTAAGCTAAAAGTGTGTACCAGCATGTCTACGCGTCGTGTGTTTGTGCGTGTGTGTGCGTGAGCACAGCTTTTCTATGTGCACTCATGCGAGAGCCGTATAGGCTGCATTTCACAATGTTACAGTGCTGCGAGTGGAGAGCAAATTTGTTTGTTTTAAATATATGTATGTGAATCAGTGTTTCCTTGTGTACACAAGCTTGCATGAGTGCGTGTGTTTGCGTGTCCGAGAGTGTCCAAGTGAAAGAATTTAAACTGTTTATTTCCATAATGTAAGGACATTTGCCCGTGGAAATGAACAGAAATATGGCGAAGGATACCACATTTTTCAAATGTTTTATTTTGTGTAGGTAAAAGTCATTTTTATGGTGAAGCACTGGTTTATGACCTGTGAAAGGTGTTATATAAATAAAGTTTATCACTGTTATTGTTGTCTGTAAAAGAAGCTGCACATGGTAATTCAACGCTTTTCTTCTCCACCTTGTTGCCGTGATATTTGTTGTATGTGGGGTTGTGTGTTCATGCATTTTCAACGAGCGCGTGTGTTTGTGTGTTTGAGTATGAATGCGTTTGCCACAGGCTATCATTGCTCCAGTAGCATCGTTCGTATTCTATCCATTTTTAATGATCGGTAATGGTCGCTAGCAGTGTCGAAGCTACATTTTAAGGAGGCAGCAAAAACGGTCCCATGGCGCCCAAAGCTACCAAGACAGAGGAGGCAGAAGAAGGGAGGCTGTAACTGGAAAGAGGTTTTAAATAAGGGTTCCTTGGGATATAACTGCAATGGTCTCATGGCACACTGTGTCACTGCTTTACAGCCCTACATGGAGGACAGCGTGTGAAGAAGAGCGAGGAGGTGAGAAAACGGCCAGCAGGCTTACTGACTGGAAGATTTAGCGGCTAAATGATTGGCTGGTTGTTAAACTGATTGACTGACTTGCCAGCTGATTGGTTGTGTTACAGGCTGGCGACGTGACTGACTGAGGCAGGCACTGATCTATCAGAGGATTTTTACAAGGTACCTTTGTTACAGCTGAGTAAGAAAGGACGTATGAGAGCCAGAGGAATGCTTGGTCTCTAAACTGTTTTTAATCTCTGTGAACTAAAGGTTTAGAATTAGTTTCCAGGGTCCAAAGGCCAGGGTTGGTTGTTGGCATGTAATGGCTTTTAAATTGTTTCTTGTTAAACTTAAATTTTATTTGTTCCCATTAGAAACCGCAATGGGCTTTATTGGCAATGATTCCTTACTTCTGCCCACCCTTCAGGGGAATTTCCAGATTCTGTCCGTGAAATCCAGTTTGAATCAAACTTCAATCAAATTTAATTCAATTGTATTAAACTAATCTAGACTTCACTGGGCTTTCTGAACTATTTATCAACACAAATGTTGGACTTTAGATGTTTTTGCGACACTGACCAGAGAGAACGTATGGTCAGGAGATCAAAGATATGATTGGTTTGTCAGAAATAGGTGGACCGGGAGAAAGAGGCTGCAGTGCACAAAGAGAAGCAAATCAAAGGAAAGAGGAAGAGCCTGGCACCGTGATAAGGAAATAACAAAGGGTAGGTTGTAAAAGCCTTGAATACTGGAGCTGTAGCAAAGCCAACAACTCACACGTGCACACAAAGCTGTATCAAAACTGATTTTGCTCTGTCCTTTACAGACCATTAAATCCAAACAATGTCAATCGCTTCTCTCTCTCTGACAAATGATGGCTAAATAACACATCTTTTCTGTCTGTCTTCTTGCCTGAGTGCTTGCTGATCTGAAATCAATCAAACAGGCTCTCTAACGGCGTGGGAAGGCCACAGCAGGAAATCCCTGAAGTTGGCATTTGAAAAGGTGGGACGGTCAAACCACACCGATTTCCATTCCTGGTGTGTCAGATGCATGACATCAGCAGCAAGAAGCAACACCTGAGGCAGTGTGGGATTTGGAGAACAAACTCTCCATTATTACTGAGGATTATTTGTGGAATAAATAATTCTCAAAGCATGCGTTTTGACTCCAAGTCAGGAAAAACCTGACGCTTTATGTCACCTGCATTGGCTAAGGGTGACTAACTGTGATGAACAACAGTAAATCAAACTTTGATTTGTTTTTCTCAACTAATTCAAATTCTGGTGCAGACTGACAGGCAAAGCACACAATCTTATGTTAGACAGTAACTTGTTCCTTTTAGGAGTTTTAAATTCACACTTCTTGCATGTCAAGCAAGAATCAATCAGTTTTTTTTGTTCCCCATTTTTTTTCTTTGCTTCTGTCACCAATCATCTCTTCTTTGTCCCTCTTCACCTTTTCTTTTTCCTGACTCCTCTCTCTACATTTTCGTTTTGCTTAATGTGTCAGCTTGCTGCCTTTTCTTTCCCTCTGCCATTCATCCTTCGTACTTTGTTCAGTCCTATTCTTTTAACACTTTTCTCCCTTCCCTATTTCCTCTCCGTCTGACCAGGCTTCTCCCCTTTTCCTCTTCTGTCCTCCCACTTCTTTAACTTTCCTCCTTTGACGCCTCACATTCCTCCCCACTTTTCTTTGGTGTGTCTATTCCTCCTTCCCATTCTTTCTCTCTCTCCCTCTTTGCCCTTTTCTGATCCTTTGATTAGGTTGTTGGCATTTTCATTTAGATGTCTATATGACCACTGAAATAACTCCTCTGTCACAATCTCATCTGCCCTCTATCTACTTTGTCTCTCTGTCTCTTCATTTTCTATTTGTGTTCTGCAGTTTCCTCATAATCTCCCCATAACCCTTTTATTTTCTCCTTTTGCCATCTTCCTGTTGCCTTGTTCCTCTCATTTCCTCTTTTTCCTCAATCCCTCTTTTTTTTTTTTTTTATCCCAACCTCTCATTTCTGACTTCTCTTTTTCCTAAGCCACATTATAGGTCATTCATTTAAATGTCAAATGCCCGCATCAACCAGAGTTGGTATCACAAACTGCTTTTCGGATGGTAACACAGGAAGAGAGACGCAGGAAGCCAAAGAGTAAGACAGAATGAGTGTGTGATTATCATGACTGGGCTGACGCTGCAGTTTTCCTGTGTTTCTGGCAGCGAACATCAAGAGAAAGACGTCTGAGAATGCATAGAAATGTTTGAAGATGATTAGCAATGTGGGGAGGATGTAAGGGGAAGGAGAGGATGAGTTGGCTTTTAGAGAGGAAAAAGGAGGGGAGATAAGAGAAGTTAAAGGGAGAAGACAAGGAGATGAGGCAGGACAGGAAAAGGAGGATAATGATAAAAATGAAGAGAAAAGGATAGGGAGAGGCTGCTTGTCTACATGCCTCTAATCTGTTGATGGTTGAGGAGAAGCAGACAATAACCTATTATCTCTGCAAGACTTAGCTGTCGCTGCTGCAGTATGCTAGATGGCAGATTGTCTGTGCTAAAGCAGCTTACATCCAGTGAAACCCATACAGGAACTTTAACGGAGGCAGATGATGTGATATCACTACGCACAAATACATATACCCAATATGCAGCTCTTGAAAAAAAATATAAGAGGCCACTTAAAATGATCGGCTTCTCTGATTTTACTCTTTATAGGTATATGAGTAAAATGAACATCGTTTTTTTATTTAATGAACTGCTGTCTCTGAAATTCCAAGCGAAAGTTTAGTTTTTATTTGCAGAGAATGAGAAATGGTGAGAATAATGAAAAAGACGCAGAGCTTTCAGACCTCAAATAATGCAATGAAAACAAGTTCATGTTCATCTAGAAACAACAACACTAATGTTTTAACTCGGGAAGAGATCAGAAATCAATATTTGGTGGTCTAAATGTTTCATTAAGTAATTTTTTCCAGAGCTGTATCTACACACCACAATTGTATTCAAAAGTTTCAGTAATTGAATTCACTTAGTGAAACACATTGCATGGATAATTACACACAGGCTGATGTTTTCAAGCCTTTATTTCTGCTATTTATGATGATTTTAAGACGAATAGAAAAACACATTTAACATTAGAATATTAACCCAGACCAATAATAAACGTAATATTACAGAAATGTGGGCTAATGAAATGTATATTTAACATCATCTTAAAGGTTCTTTTCAAAAGGTGCCTTTAACCCACCTGACTATAACAGGTTAATTGTACGCAGGTCTTTAAATGTCCTGTGATTGAATATATTTTCCTATTTATCCACATGAACAGGAACCTTCAATATCTAGTAAGTTATTTTCACAATTTATCGTCTATTGAAAGAGTGTCTTATCAGATTACTTTCACTTCCTGCTACGGCTGGGGTGGAATTACCGTAATAACCCGATATTGGCTTGAAAGCGCAACGTCTCCCCTTTCAGAAACCGTTGGAATATTTCAGATAGCGCAAAGTGAGGCAGAATTACGGTACTGCGAATTTGGCTGGATAGTCGCCGATGCGTTCGGTCTGCAAGGGTTGATCTGTCAAATGAGCTTTATTTGAATTAATATTCTAATTTGTTGAATTAGAATATATTTGTATTGTTGTTATGATCAGGAAGCCAAGGTTTTTTTCCTTTTTTAACTGCGTCTTTCATCTTGTCCGTCTTTCATCATCTTCTTGACGATGCCCAATGTTCTCTGTGGGGTTGAAGTGACGTTTCTGCTTCGTCATGCACAGTTATGTCATGTTCTTGAAACCAGATATTGTACATTAGGCAGTGTGGTCCTAATGGAATTTGAAATCAGCCTTTCTATAAAGCTTGTCAGAAGAAGGAAACATGAAGTGCTCTGAAATGTTCTTGGCAAGTGGCTGTGGACTTTAGAAAGCAAAGTGGATGTTGTGATTCTCCCTATCTTTCATGATTGAGGAAATTTCACACTGGACCTTGAGTGATTTGAATTCTGTGCCTTCCCACTTGATTTCTTCAATTAATTAAAGATGTATATTAATCTAAGAAGAGGCTTAATTACTCCCAATGTAAGCAAGATCCTCCCATCGTGTCTGGTTCTGTATTGGCTTAACATAAGGAGATATGAGCCTTGTTGTCCGTGTCCTAGATATGTCTGTGTGGCGACTCCTGAAACTCTTATTTCAGCTGCAGTCCAGGCTGTTGAATAGGCTTTTCTTCACAGTCCTTTAAGGTTTGCAGTTCTCCCTGTTGCTCTTCAGACTTTTTCCGTCTACTCAGTTGTCCATTAATGTGCCGGGATACGTTACCTTGTGAGGAGTCAGTTTCTTTAGCTATGATATTTTGTGGCTTTCACTCCTTCTTGAGATAATGGCTGCCTGCTGGACAACTTTCAAGTCAGCAGTCTTTTTCCCCATCACTCCACGTTTCTGTATTAAGCATCCCTTTTCTGTTAATTTGATCTAAAATGATGATAATTAACGCTTTGATTATATTCTACTTTCACAATTGTGTTGAATGTTTAATGATTACTGTCTTGAACGAATCTTTGGCCTGGCACAAAGATTCGTTTCTGGACGATTAATCTTCCCAGAAGTTATCGCGATGAACAATAATATTGTTGTTTTGAGACAATTAGCCACTAATCTAGAGACAATAATGGCATAATAATGCAAGAATACATTCTTGCACTAAACTTTAAATTCAATAAACTTTAAATTCTGATGAATATTTAACACAAAAACTGGAAGATAATTTAAATATCCCAAATAAATCAATAAAGCAACAGAAACAACTGATAAAATAAATTATTAGTTCATTATTCAGAATTATAATCAAAAAGATGAACAAAAATTATCCTTCAAAAAAAAAATCCAGTTTTTGGTAGAAAGAGTAAAGAGAAAAATGATTGCATTTGTTTTAATTTATCATGTGATTAATTGATTTATTGATTATTGTGACAGGCCTTGTCATGCTTATTTTAATACTGTTTGACTTGGATTAGCAGAATTAGCATATTCCGTTAGATCCTCGATGCTGCAGACATGACATGCATTTTCATGTGATCTGAAGCCAAATGCGCCTGCAGTGAGGTTGTCACTTTTCTCTCACGAAGCAGCCGAATCCTGAAGAAATTCACAAGATCATATTAATCAAAAAGCTCAACTTACCAGGCTACAAAATACTCACATGATCAAAATTAGACTATCTACAGATGTTATTTAAACATGATGATAAATAAAACAACTCTTCTTGTCTTACTAGTTCAATGGGGTTTTACTTTAATTTGCTTGGGCTAAGTTGGAGTGTGAGCTTGACAGATACTTTCTCTATTTACCTGCTAAGTATACTTTGATAATGCTTGGCTGTTTCCAAATGGATCCCTTGAAAGATTCCCCAGATGGTCCAGGGAAACAAACCATCTGGTATCAGGTAAGCAGCTCGGTGGCTCTACAGTGATGGTAATGTTTGTAGATGCATATCAGAATGCAGTCTGTCAAAAGTTTAGAGGTAACTCCAGTTGAACTTTTGG
>VMRN01000020.1:7229774-7259774 GCA_010277015.1 Poeciliopsis turrubarensis | reverse complement strand
TGCTGCGACGCGATTTGCTTTTTTATTTGCAATGATGAGATTCTCATGGACTGACGCCGTTAAAAATGTCACGATGTCACAGAATTTATGCAAATATTTTTAACCCGATATGGTTTCTTTTGGTTTAAAACAGAAAAGCAACACTCATTTCTAAGTCATTTTGAAATAATGCTTTCTATAATATTGATTTAGTGTGGCATTCACGTCATCAGACGGCTGCGTAAAGAGTTTTGTTCTGCCGCTGTCGAAACTATGAATAATCTGTGGTTGTGCGTGTGAGTCATCTTGTTTTCCAATTAGAAATTATACATTTTTCATTGGCCGTGGATTACTTTGTACAACACAATATTTGCTTTCTGACACAACCTGATCATTTTCTCCAAGGAAGATTTGCCCAGATAGCTCATTCATCTTTCCGCAAAAAATTAAACCCTGAAAGGTATTTTGTTTTAATTTCTTTCCTGCATGATTATCTACAATCTTGTACATTTGATTAAAAAAACCTCAATAATGTGTCCAACTTTTACAGAACCTCAAACACCACAGATCTGACCCTTCAACCACAAGAACTGCCTTTCTTGTCAAACCTGATTGTGTGTATAATTCTTGAAAATGTTATGTTTTCATGCTTTTGAAGTGTACCGCTGTTGTGGAAATGCTTATTAACATGTTTCAAAATATGAACATTATTTAATAATTTCAGTATTATTTCAACGTTGTATATATTATGATTATATGACTTCAAATAGAAATGTAACGCCTTTTAAAAGCTTGTTTCAGCCAATAGTTTTACCTGCAATTGTAGTTTTATTTGCATTCCTCAATTCTCTGACTAAACAATATTGTAGGGAATAAAAAACTTGCGTCTTCAGCTACAAGTTTATCGAATCCGCATCAGATTGGCATCTTAACCTCATGACAACTCCTTCCCCTGAAAGCCGCCAACTCCAAGTGAACAGATATCTGCCGACTGAGAAAGAGAGAAAAACAAAAAGACAACAAAAAGAATCGCCCAGGCGAGTCAGAGCCAAACTTAACGCAACTACATCAACTGTCCAGATTAAGTTGCATTAAACATTTTGCTGCTCGTTCTGTGTGACGTTTCTGCAAAGTCGTCAGAGTCGTCAACTGTACACCATGGCTTTTTTAACAGCGTGTTTTGTTACTGGTCCATGTTACATACTTGAGTGCACCGTGTTAAAGTGTCCTCCTCACAATATGGATGAATAAGAAACGATGTGATGCTGCACGCTGGATGGCCTTTTTCTCAGTTCAGTTATTACGCTCGCTTTGGCATTTTATAGATGTAGTGATAAATTTTACCATAAAATGGAAGATGAATGGAGATATTAACACAGCATTCAGTCCTAAATGTCACATCTGAGGAGAGCGTCTCTGCCTTTGCTCTTCACATTTGCATCCTTGCTTGCTGTCGTTGTACACACAAGTGCCCAGTTCTTCCTCTCTGCTTTTATGTGACTTTAGTATTGTTGGAATAAATCTCAGGAACTGCAAGTCTGCATAATTTGACACCCAAATGAAATTTTGCCATAACTTGAGGGAAACTGTAAAGCTTTTAGTCCGTCGAATACCTCCAAACACGCATTTGCTCTTATTGTTTGAGCAAATAAAGTAAAATATTGTCGACCATTTTATATGAGGTCCCTAACTTGTCACATTTAAGTCAAGGTTATGAGTCAGTTCCTGAACACATGACAAAAGACAATCTGGTAATAAGATTAATATGATATAACGTCTTTAATAACACATGAAAAGCAAGTCAAAGCTGCAGAGGCCAAAGTTAGAGTGTTTTTATTTCATGACTCCAAGGACAGGACTGTTCAGTCAAGTCTCATTATGCACATTGTGTTTTCCTCTTTTTCTCATGACAGGAGTCAAAAAGCTTTGGCAAAAAAAAAAAAAAAAAAAACAATCCAGTATTTCTCAACACACACCAGCCTGGTGAAAACCAGGTCCAAAACTTGTATTCACCTATTTTTTTTCTCCTTCATTGCACTTGAGGAGCAAGAATTCAATCGAGAGCGATGGCTTCAGTGGTGAATATTTTAACACATCAGGGTTCGCTTTGTAATTTTTTCCAAGTGATGGCAGCAGAGATGTTTGGCGTTCCCCAAACATGTTGCAGGCTAAAACAAAAGGCTCACTCTTTAGTAATTTATTTGTTAGGAAAGTCTGATTGCACACATGCTTTCTCCCCCACATCACAACATATAAAACATAAGCAAGAGTTGTTGTAGTTTGTTACATCAGCGGGGAAGGAAAAAAAAAAAAAAAGAGTTCTTTCCCATCCAGTTGATTTTTTTCGTGCTCTGTTTTTTTTTTATGATGACTCAGATTGCAGAACAAGGAGAACATGAGCTCTGCAGCACAGATCCACTTTCTCAGTGTGACTTCAATGAGTGATTGACATTATTTGAAGGATCATAATCTAGATGTCAGTCATGAAAATACAGCATCTAATTAATACAAACCAATAACCACTGAGCTGCTCTTCCTCAATAATTTTCATTACCACGGTTTATTTATCAATTCATTTTTATTGATAACTTACTTTCTAGCAGTTATGAAACCAAGCAGCACGCAGGTCGCTATAACCTCTCCATTGCCTTGATCTCTGCCTCCTCAGCTCTTTCTCTTCTGCACATCTTTGGTCCATCAACACAATGAATTATACAGAATGAGGAGAAGGGCGCGCTTCTCTTGACAGTTTCTCCTCAAAGGCATTTTGTTGTCGCATTTGGACTAAACGCGTTGGATACAACCACTCACATGGACTTATTAAAATAAAAAAAAAACTCTAAGAGGCTTTTTTAGACCTGGTTTTTCTGCGTCTCTCTGCTGAGAACTGAGATTAGGCAAATTAGTCCTCTGAAGTGGAAAAAAGATCTCCCCTGTTTTAGAGCTGCAGGGTAGTTCACAGAGAGAGCGGTGATTCGGTTGCATTAACTCAAAATCTAGCAATGAAGCACCTTTCTATAGGGCTTTTCTGCAGATTTTGGTATAGAAATCATATAATCACAAAATTAAATTTTTGAGATTTACTGCTTTATGTTCGGGATTGCTCTCTTCATCATCATTTTTCACATCTCTGAAGCTCACAATAATTAGATTTTTCTTTCCCAATGTTGCCTTATCCCAAAACAAAGGTTGCAGCTACTTTTGCTAAATCTGCTTGTCTAAACATTTTGTGAGATTTTGTTTTTATGTTTGTACTTTTTCAGTTTGAAAAAAACAAAACGACACATAAAACAAACAAACAAAAAAACTAAATAAAAGACGTAGAATATTGAGGATTGCACCATAAAAAGTCCGCAGGTGATCGGCTCGGTCCACTATTTTAATCGTCTCATGGCGTCAATAGATTCCAATAAAAGAGACCTTCACTTCTCAGAATAATAATGAAAAAATACATTTGTAATTGCATTTCAATTTAATTTGGCTCATTATCCCATTACAGAAACATTTCTCTCTGTCAGTAGAACTAGAGGAATGTGTTTGTACAAATGAAAAGGAATTAGAAAAAAAATCTCTTTTCTATACCAGACAATACAAGGCTATCTGAATAAATTATAACATTATCGAAAGGATAATTTACTTCAGTAATTCATTGAAAAAAGTGAAGCTCAAAAGAGCTTTTTGTTACAAATAAAATCTACAAATAAAATGCATTTTCTCCAAAAATCATAATATTACAAAGAAAGGCAAAAGACTAGATATTGCCCATCTCTTCTAAAATAAATATTTTTATTTGCCCCCCTCTCTTAAAAAAAGCTGAACTGTTGATTCAACTGAATGACCTCCACTGGTCAGATAATATTTGACAAAGACTTGATATAAAATCCCTTTCATCCAGGAATCCTTGCTTTTACAGAAAGCAGCCAGACTGTAAGCTCTTATCCAGGAAGTTATATGTAAACCCTGATGTGATGCTTATGCATGTAACATGTTCTGTGAGAGCTTGCCTGCCAGCCTACACCTCCTGGGCCCACGCGTGACAGCATCAGTAATGACTATACAATCACACCGCTTCATATCTCAAGGATTACAGATACATTCCCTGCTTTGGTGTTTGATAGATGTGAAATATTGAACCTTCAGCTGGAGACCTTCACCCATCTACTCTCCTTAGTTTTTCTCTTCTTATTCCTGATTTTTTGTCTCTTCTTTTCTCTTCTCTTAGAGCCAACTTGTCATCCTTGTCTGTGATTTACTGACTCTTGAACATTCAGTCAGTGACATTAATCCTGTGAAGTGACAAGCAACAAATCAAACTACTTCTCTGGCATATCAGAGAAAATGTCACTTGACATGAGCTGTCTTGATTAATGTGCTTATTAACATATGATGGCCTCCAAATAACTTTTTTTTTTTTTAGGGAAATCAACGAAACTTTAAATAAGGGAGCGCCATTATTGCTTGTATTCTGCAACACAGGAAGTAACACACTTTAAACAATTAAGTTGGTGTAAAATATTCCTTCCAATACGGGAAGTATGTATAGATTTACAGTGATGTCTTATTTAAGGGACTGCAAATGCAAACACAGAAACAAATACACTCTCAATATTTAAGTTACTACCTATAAAAAGATGTTTCCCCCTGATGTGTCTTGTGCATCAACATGATAAAAAAAAAAAATCTAAGTAGTCTGTGAAGTCGTACTGTACAGGTAGAAGCTGCGCCTTTTGCTAGCCTACTTTTACATCATGATGTTGGTGATCTGATTTAGCGCTATCCTCTCTGCTTCAGTGATTGGCACATTGTATTATATATGACAATACTGGATGTTTGGGGTTGGAGAAACGGTAGGATTCAGTTTTTGCTTTGTGGAGTGTGCTCAGTCTTCAAGGATTGTCTTTATTGTTACATTTGTGAAGCATAATGCTCTACTCCGGTTTTAAAATGCGCAGTTTGCAACAAAAGAATATGCACTTTTTTAAAAAATAAAAAAAAAGCTTGAGATGGTACAATTCCTACAAGTAACATGAAATCATTTTAGATTTTAACTCCAGCACTCGGCTGCAGAAGAGATATTACATTTTAACAAGACATGCCTAGTGAGATAAAATGAGGAAAGATTGAGAGTATTGTCTTTTGTGTCAGTATGCTTTAATAATGGATATGTTGCCACTCTATAAAAAATATATATTTTTCTCTTCTCAGACCTATTCCCTCCATCTGAGCAGCTATCACAACTGTTTGAGCCACAAAATTCAAATCATCTTTTCTAGTAAATAACAATGTGAGCAACTGATAATGTAGCACAGAGGTTTGTAAACCACCACTCATAAAGCACTTAGATATTCTTGTCCACAAATTCTAAGTTCTTGCAGAAAAACATTCTTAAATGCATGCAAAAATCACGGTGTGCTTTGAGTCTGGTCTCCTCAGACAGTAAATTTTTAACAGGATGTGCACAAAGAGCAGAGCGAGAGTAAATGTGGTCCATACTGATTTAAAGACGGGATGCTTATTCATGCTGCAGACTCAGACTTGGAAGCTTGCAGCATTTGACACATAGCGTTTTGTGGTAAGCGTCTCACCTCATGAATGTGTCTGTGACTTTTGACACCCCAGTTTGATGTTCCCCTCAATAATTCAGGCAGTCGCTCAGGTTTCATAACCGCAGATTGTTGCCTTATTTTGACATACCCAGAACCATGACATGTTTTCTTGGAAACGGTCACATTTGGGTAACATCATGACTAAACAAATCTTTTTACGTCGCCCGCTTATATAACAAACTGTGAGGATGCAAAAAAAGTACTTTCTCCAAAAAAAGATTTTAGCAATTAACATATTATTTAACTTAAATTTTTATGACCAGGCAGCAAAGAGTCGATGTCTGATGGTGCAGAGTGAGAAACTGATCGTGTTCTACGATGTACTAAATAAAAATTGAAACAAGGTGGTGTGTGTTAATTTTTATGACATCTGTATTCAAATTAACCAGGCCTTTGCGCAGCTATAAAAATAGGGGATGTTGACAGCACACTAAAACAGAAGCTGTTTGCTTAAGGATGGCATCACTAAAACAAAGTACAAAACAATTCTAGATTCTGAAAGTGTTTAGGATCATCTCCAGCCACCACCCTCACTTTTTGAAAATAAAATGAACTGAACACCCAAGAAGATTAGGTCCCCAGCTCTTTCGCTTCTGACCCACAACAAAATGTTTAAAAAGACTTTTGACCCCAACCATTGTAACATTTTCTATTGCTATTATTTATAAGTATCAGCAGCTTCCTTCTGTGTCGAACAACATGACTTTTAATTGCCTTTCCTGTATGTATAACTAGCAAAATTATTCTATTCTACTTGGTGGGCCATAAGTTTCCATACATAGAAAAAAGTAAAATTTTATGTTGAATAGGCGATTTTATTTATCTGGGCCTCTGTAATCGCTGCACGTCTTGAACCACTTCGTGGTTGATCTGTAACATTTCCAGTTTTCTGAAACTTGCAAATAAGTTTTGCCACGGCGTCGTGTTTGATGCTTTTGTTCACCGTGCGACTGCTTCCCGATGCAGCCATCAAGGCAAGGCAAGGCAACTTTATTTATATAGCACCTTTCAGCCAAAGACAATTCAAAGTGCTTGTACAAGAAAAATAAGGACTACATACTGTCAGAAGATGGAGAGAGAGAGAGAAAAAAAATAGACAAAGTCAACATAAAAATTGTATTTATCCCCTATCATCCCCTATCAGTATAATTTCAATTCTTTGCTCTTTGCTCATGTTTTATATGAAGAAAACATGAAGGAATTTTTTTTTTTTTTTTAATGTTAGTCATATATTTTACCAATGTTGCTAAAATTGCTGTGCTCATTGATTAACATTTTCAACTTTTCAGTTGTTTTATCTATTTTGCCAAAACAGTGTGAAAGCGTTAGAAAAGACACAAAGGAAGTCATATTTTTTTACTCTGTGCTTCTCACCTCTTTTCTTTTAGACAATACAAATAGTCCTGTCATAAGATTGGTGAGCTGGTCTCACACAGAGATACCCCTACAGTGTCATAAAACAGCAGGGGGTGGATTCTTGATGCTCAGGACTAATCTTTGTGTTACTTTCTCGACCCAGAACTTATCAGGATCAAAGCCATACCCTTGAACATCAAACGCTGCCCCATTTTCTTCACAAAAGGCAAATGGCAAGATCATTTGTGCTGAGCTCCACAAAATCCTCGCACATCACAATCCACAACTTCACACCTAGAGATCAATCACCGCTTTCTTCCCTTTGTTGGGAAACACCCACAAACAGTGGCAACCTGCTGTTACAAGATCTACTGACCAGAACCTGAAAAAGACAGCCATAGTGAAATGTTAGACTCCTTTCACTAGTTATTATTTTTCCCCCTGACAAGGTTTTGATAAATATGTTACTTCTTATCCAGACTCGTGTTAAAGTAATTTTCTTATGACAAAATAATTATCTTGTGTTAGGCCAGATTCTAGATTATGTATTTTTGCAGCAGGTGCACCAGGATTTGTGTTTACTGCTCCCATCAGCTCTTCAAACTTTTGTGCGTGGAATAGAAAATTACTGTTGATTATATCCACGGTTAGGTTAGAATAGCAAGGGGAGCCATCATGCTTTTCGATTATATGTACAAGTAACATTTCTGCAAATGCAGAGCCAGTCGTTTGCCAACTTGCAACTTCAATCACTAAACATTAGCATTTTGCATACAGCTCAGGGGTCCATGAGTGTCAAGCTAAACCCATCCATCCAGGACTTTTATGACCGGGGCATTAGGCAGGCCTGAAATGATCTCTGAGACAACACATTCACTCCCATCTTTGACTACCAGCTATTTCCCTCCAGTGAAAGATTGAGGGACCCAGGAAGAGAGGCCAGATATAAAAACTAATTTGTTCCTGTACCCAGTAGGATTCTTAAATGCGAGGAAGTAATTCTCATGGGTCTTGGCTTTTACTCTTCACATGCAAAGTCTTTCACAGACATAGACACCATGCACCAGCCTGCAGTTGCGTGCTGGTGGGATTTAGCTACTGTGCTCTCTCTTTTCATGATTTTCACATGGTGTCAAGTTCTACCTTGAAAAGTCACACATTTGTTTTAAAGATTTGCTTCTATTTTCCAAAGAGACAACTGAGTTTTTGATATTTTAGGCGGCACACACTTACAGGTGTGAGAGATGGGTTTTGTGACATTTTGCGTGTCCATGCATGAGTGTGCATGCAGCGAATCTAACTGAACTGAGATATTGAAGTGACTGTTGAAATTTCGAAATAACTAAGAAAATCCCACAAATGCATAATATTGTGAGCATCAGGGATAGAAACCAAATGAAAGATGAGACCATATAGCTTAAACTAATGACAAAGGGTACTGCTGAAATGTACTGGATGGATGATGACAGAACAAAACTGAAAATGTGTGTGGCTGGAAATACTACAGTATTCTTTTGAAAGAGCACATCACCTAAAGCAGCGCAAATATAAACAGTTTTTTACAACATGTTGTTGAAACATCTCCTTTTAAAGCTACATTAATCCTGAAATCTGTGGTTTAGGTGTTTCCAGGGAGCTTTAACATCTTTCTTTTGTTTGTAAGAAATTAGTGAGTCACCTAGGAAACTGCACTTACATTGCTGGCTTTTAGCTGCTGTGCTGTAGAACAGAAATGGCTTCTTCTTTATTAAAATAGAATAATGGGCACTTTGCTAGCAGTTATTGTGCGTCTCAATCAATAAAGCAGCTCATATTTAAACCACCGCTTACTTCAGTGAGGAGGTGCATCAACCCATCACCTGGCAACATCACAGATTAGACAGCTTATACTGTGAATGTAAGTGTTAGCCCTCAATTTTAGATTTTGTTTGTTTTATTATTAACAAAGTCAACTCAAATTAAACTAAGATCTTTAATCGATGCTTAGCATGGTCACTTCATCTACATGAGTTTTGTCCCGTTTCATAATGACAGTTTTTCACGTTGATTTTGAATTACGTTTGCCGTATTCTAGACAATAAATCTGCTCCTTTCATAAAACTGAAATGTCTTATTAAAATTTAATTTAGACATTCTGTTCATGGATTCTTGTGAGTTCATGTGTTTGGGTATATGGAGAGGCAAAAAGAGAAATAGAGAGAGGACATAGGGAACAAACTCGGTGGGCTTCATCGCACGCTCATGAGGCTGATTTGTAAATCCTTTTTCGCTTTAGATATTTGTAAGATTGTAGTTAAATTAAAAACGAGGTTAATGTGTTCAAGGGATTAACTTTAAGGACAGTGTCTGGTAAAACACTCGAGGGACAGTGTGCTCATTCAGAACATACTGAGAATTTATTTTTAATATCAGATGTTGACAGCAGTAGAAAAACACAATTCTAAAACAAACATGAGCCAAATTTAGTAGTAAATGTGATTAGTGCATAGCCAGCATCCTCTGTGTGAAGTGACTTTGGGAGTCTGACAAATGGATGTTAACTAATTAATTAGGTGTGTTATACTTTTGTTGTTGTAAGCTTTTTGCTTTGCCTGCAGACATCCTAACTGTTGTAACTTGATACCGATGTTTTTTTTTTTTTTTAGAACAGCATTAAATCAACAAGTGAGAATATTTTCCATCAGACACACGAAGACGTTGTCCAGCATTTTGATTGGCTCTCAAAAGCCAAATCTGCATTGCAGGTACTTTGTAGCACTCAGTGATTTAATTAATTTATAATACAATAAGTTCAGCCATGTTAAAGGTAATAAGTCCCAAACCATAAGACCTTGACGATGATAAAGTTTATAAATTGCTCAGGCAAGGTTCTTAAGCGATAAATAGATAAGGTGACATAGCTTGTAAATTGCTTTAATTTAATTTAGCAGTTTTTGTGCAGCTTCTTCATCAAAACTAGATATAGCCGTTTTCAAAAGTTCTCTCTTTAATTGTGGGCTGAATTTAGGATTTATTTATCTTAAATAAGTTTAATCTTTGCTCAGATATCGAAATGTCCAACTTTACGTATGGAGAAATATTAGTCACTTAATTGCTACAAAGAATTTGATCGTTGGATGACGTTAGGCTGCTTGTTGCCATCTGAGCACAAACGCTTTGTGCTCCTCCTCTCATTTCATGTCACAGGAACATGTTCGTTCCCACTCTGCTTTCCCACTCGTTTTGCCCTCTGGCACACACACTGACCAGGTGGCAATATTGTTACATTTTCAGATGTATGAGATATATGTTCTCGCATTTCTAGACACCCTCATCTATAGTGCGTGGGTGTCAAATAAAGGCAGTGTCCAGGCAGTGGTCTGCTTCAGAAAACCACGTTTTATCATGTTTTTGTCTCCTAAATAATGCAGCTTAGAACCAAAATATTTTCATGTATTTGTGATGTGTAATTGACTTTTAGTGCCTTCATGACCTGAAGACAATATTTGCCTTTTTTTTTTTTTGTACAGCTTACATGGGAATATGTGAAACGGTAGCATTTTACTTTGTCTAATATTGGGGTAAATCCAGAAAAAGTCCTCAAATTTCAAGTTGAAGAAATATCATTTAAGCTTTATTTCTGCTTTTTAACTCAGTCATGAAGTCAACAGATTCCAAGTGGGATTAAAATAAGGAAATAAATAAGCACAAGTAAATAAAATGTAACAACATAGATTATTAAACACAACTACTTCTCATCATACAAAATACTGTTAGAATAAACTTTGGCAACTGACTCATATTATCATGACAGGTTTTGTTTTCTTGAGGAAGATTAATTAGGGAGAAGATTATTGAAACCAGGATAAAAGTCTGCAGAACATTTTCACATTTAAGATTTTTTTAGATGAACAATGTATGACACTGCTGATCTCAGTAAATCATCAAACTGCCCCAGGGCAGCTGTGGCTACAACCCAGTAGCTTGCCACCATCAGGGTGTGAATATGTGTGAATCGGTAAATGGCTGAATGCAGTGTGAAACGTTTCAGGGTCTCTGGACTTGATAAAGGCTGTACAGGTACGGGCCATATTCCCAGTTACCGTTTTTGAAGCCGGACACTTGTAACCATTGGCATCATTTCTTGTCTTTGTTGCCTTTGCGTTTTTCATGTTTTTTATTTGTGCTTCAGAGATAACATCTGCGTCCACTCTCAAACTCTCTTGCGAGGTTCGCATGTGCAAAGTTTAAAAACTGCGATTAGCCTCGGTGCTTATTCTCCTGTGAGAAGCAACAGGAGTGACTGCTGCTCCTGGTACATATGGCGCTGGTGCAAGTATACAGTCCAAGTGCATCGTGAACCCTGCAAACATCCAGTCATCACCGAATAAAATGTTTCAACCTGGCTTGGCTGTCGGAGAGAAAATACTACGCGCCTGGCTGTATCAGATTCTGCTTGGCCAGGAAATATTTACATGATTGACAGAGAAAGATAAAGATTGAAAGATGGAGAACATAGATAAAAAAAGATTGACATAGAAATGGAGAGATGGATGAAAAGAGAACATTTTCAAGGGTTTTCCTTCGGAACATTATGTCAAATATATAAACATGTCTAAGATATGTGCCAGTACTTCTTCAATAGCTGTTAAATATACTTTATGTTAATAGGTGTTTCATTTATCACAGGAATTGATTGCTGTTATTAAAAAACGTAATAGTGAATCAGTTGTAGTTTTCTGGGTGATCACTGATGCTTAAAAATCCTGAAAAGTTGCTAATCAGCAACAGTGAGTTGACTGTTGTTGCTACACGCGTTCAGACGTGACCCGGTGGGCAGGTCTGTCAGTCCGCCCGCTCCAACAGCCGAGCAAACGGCTGATTTCCTGATCCCTGCAGAAGTAGATAAGACTGGATAAGATCGGTTTCACATGCAAGTTTTGGCTGGCCATCGATCACACAAAATAAGGAAATCGGGTTCGCTCGATCCCTGCACCCCTAAAAGAAAGCAATCAAAAACTTTCTTGTTTAAGTGTGAGTCCATGGACTGGGACTGAACAGCTATTTAGTCTTAAGAAAACCACTAATCAGTAAAGCTAATTGGGTAAAAGAGGAATCAATTTGCTACAGAGCAGGATTGGACCCTGGAGTTCCAGCGTGACGGTCCATCAGGGTAAGAAGAGAGACAGGTGAAGTTATGCACGCACTCATCATGCATTATTTCTTGGGTAGTACTATGATGTGGGGTTGCTGCAGTTGGTCAGGTCTAAGTTCAGAAACAACTGATGACATAAATGAACAGAATAACCAGGTTATTCCATCAGTGGTTTTCTTCTTCCCTGATGACTTGGGCATTTTCCAAAACGACAGTGGCAGGATGCGTCTAATTGTGAAAGAGTGTCAAGGAGCTTGAGACATTTTCACACATACTTGTGTGAAGCTTAACCCCACTGAAAATCTTTGTGACATGTTGAAGTTGTGCAGCAGTCCTTGCTTATAACTCTGCAAGATACTGGTGAAGAATTAAAGTGAAATTTATAAAGCTTTTCATGATGCATCATGGCGCTTGGAATGATTAAGTGACGTAGTTGTAAAGGGTCAATACTAAGGTCTCCGCTTTGTCATAGATGCTGTTTTAACCTAAACAATGTAATATTATCTGGAAGTAATCAGGCTAATGGCTCAGGGCTTTGTGCTGTCTAAGCGTCAAATAAATGCAAATCAGTCTGATTATAATGACAATACTAAAGCGTGTGTGTTGATAACTATATGGGAAAAAAAGAGCCATCATGGCGTCCCCAGTAAAATGCTTAGCTCCCTCTCAGCACCTGCAGAAAAAAAATTCTGGAGCCGCCACTGGAAGTTCATCCAGAAACTTTGGGAAATTTTAACCACTTATGTAGTTCACCCTGCTGTGCAGATAGTTGTTCCTATAGAAATAATAACGGATCCTGCTGTAAGAGCAGTTAAGTTCCAGGCATGGGATCCTACATTTACAAGAATATTGCGTGTGCAGATAATGGCAGTGGCTCTCCATAAACCCAAAGAAAGTCAAGCAGAATCAATATTGATTGGTTTATTCAGACCTTTTTACACACATCTGATTCTTCCTATGCTCCATGTTGGACAGTAAGGGGAAATGGCAACATTTACAACTTGCCAGTCAGTGATCTGGCAGAAAGACAGATATGGAGAGGAAGAGTGAGTGTGAAGGCTGAAGGGAGAGGGTTGAATTAAGCTTCTGGGCCCCAAAGGGACAAGCTCTCAGACATTTTAATCAATAACTGCAGCTCTATCAAAGGACGGCTGATAGGCCAGAGACAGAGGGATTGTTCTGCACAGTCCGCCTCACCCCTAAAGGAGTGACTCAACACTCTGGGACAGGCTGAGGAGCAGGAGGTAGGCGGAGACAGATGGTTCAGAAGAATGACAGCGTATGAGGGAAAGTCAAATTGGTTGGCTGACAACGAAGGAACTGATCTCACAATACATTTTTTTTTTTAAATAGATTTTCTGCCTGTGTTGGTTAATAAAATGAAGATTCTGAATGCCCTTGCGAGATCCATTTCGATGTGATTCCAAAGATTTTTGTAACTTAAATGTTTTATTCACAGTGTGTGGGGGAGAGAGAGAGGATGCTGTGACTGATGGGAACTGAGTGTGAGATTTCATGCAGAATGGGAAGACGATGAAAAGGAATGTATCCGACTAGAAGCAGTGTTGGATTCTTTACGTTTTGGGTGGTTAGCGAAACTCGTTAACAGTTATGTGGCTCACAAAGTTCAGGTCAGACCCCACTGGAGGATGAATTTCCCTAAGATGATCTCCAGAAATAGTTTCATTAAAAAAAAATATGTTTTTATGTTGCACATTTTCTCCAAGTTGAACTTAAAAAAAAAAAAAAAAAAAAGACTAATGCTCCGGAATAGTATAATGGGGTTTTAGGCCGTGTGCAGGCAAACAACCTGAACCACAGCGGAGTTTCACAGAAATGTTTTGATTATTAGCCATTAAATGTTTTGCATTATTGAACCTAATAGGTGGCATAGGAATACTGGTCAGTACAATGAAGTTCCTTTACTAAACCATCTTTAAACTTCAGCATGCATGTTTGCTTCTTGACTAGGAAAAGTGATTTTACTGTACTATTAATATGGTGGCTAATTTGCATTTCAGGCTTGTGTGCTGACAGTGCTTTTAAATGCAAATAAGAAAAATGACTTCCTCCTTTTGTTTTAATGAAATTCTATAAATCTTTGTTTTTCTTCTATAGGTGGACAAATGCAAACAATAAATAACATGTAAATTAATGATATCTATTGTTAAAATTGGTGAAAATTAGGTAGGAAATAATTCTGTGGTTGTTCAATGTTCATGTTTATTCAGTGAAGCTTTAAAGAAAATTTAACTTTAGCCAGAATCTGGATTGTGCAGTAACAGTCGCACATAGATTTTAAGTTATGTGATGTAACACATTCACTGCATTTCCTGTCTGACTATGGAGAGATTACAATTAAAGCTAATGCAAAATAGAAACAACTGTTTTGTAAGCTTTAGGTATCTGAATTGGAAATAGTTATTGCATTGTGCATTGTGTGTAAGTAGGAAGATATTTGCCCTGCCATGAAGGATGCTTAAGCTGACATTTTGACCATTTGTTGCAAAAATATGAAAGCTAAAACAAAAAGCTGCGCCTCTTGTGTCCTTTGAACTCTCAGAACAGAAAAAAAAAAAAAAAGATTTTTTATTTCACCAGTGACCTCAGAAAATGTCTAATAACGGAGGAGCTGCACAGAAATGGTTTTTGATTGTTATCCGTTAAATTTTTTGAATGGCAGCAGCTAAAAATGTAATTTATTTTCATGGCCAACTGCCAGGCTGAAGACGTGAATAAGCTGCCATTGTTTGATTGACACTTTTCCAAGAGGAGGAGGAGGATTAACATCTTTGATGCCGTTTGTTATTCCTGACCTTTGAGTTTCTCTCCTTCCAAGATTTGCTGCCCGTTTCTTTTTTCACATCAGTGAAGAAAAATAATGTAACCTTGGAAAGATGATAATTCAGTTCATGTGACAGTCATAGCCGTTTCTGCTTAAATCATGCTTCTCTCTGTGGCCTCTTTTCCAGCAGTCCATGTGCAAAATCAACATCATATGCAGCTCTGGAAAACATGAAGAGACTGCTTAAAATGACCAGTTTCTCTGATTTTACTCTTTATCAGTATACGTTTAATTAAATGAACATTGTTATTTTATTCTATGAACTACTGACATGTCTCCAAAATACCAAGCAAAAATTTAGTATTTATTTGCAGAAAATGAGAAATGGTCAACATAACAAAAGATGCAGAGCTTTTAAACCTCAAACAATGCAGAGAAAACAAGTTCATATTCATTTAGAAACAACAACACTAATGTTTTAACTTAGGAAGAGTTCAGAGATCAATGTTTGGTGGAATAACAAGGATATTTTCAGTGGGGCTCAGTGCAGTGGACTATGAATGTTTTCCAGGGTTTTATGTGTGTTTCAGTATATTGGTTATGATCTGAAGCTGTGTACATTCATATATGTTCAAGAAGCTGTGTTTAGTGCAGAGCTGCATCCTGCTGCAGCTCTTTATATGTGTACTTTCTGAAACAGACACTGTATGTGTGTTCTTCAGCTGAGCCGAAAATGTATGCCTGTAATTGTGTGCAAATCATCTTCATGCACTGCTGTTGCTCTTTAATCGTTCTGCTTTACAAACCTCCCTCCAGCTCAATGATCATGTCCATGATCTAACAGCTGTGCCTTACCTTCTTTTCTATTACTGCGGCTGTAATATTCAAATACGTCTTAAAAATGCACTACCTGTGTGGCAGCGGTAATTCCTGAAGAATGCTTTGGGAAACCTCTGTGGAGACGCATTTCAAAATGAAGTATTTGTGATTGCGTTTAAATACTCATTTGAATTCTGCAACTCCTTTGAGATGAATCCCGTAAGAAACTGTAAATGACAAACTTTAAGTATTAATCATCTCTAACAGTAATGATAGTGCTGAAAATATTTGCACAATCCTTTTTACCAAACTTGCATGGTATAATAAAGAAAGTAGCTAGAACAATCCATGAAATAAAAACGATAAACAAAGTGCAATTTGTCTAATTCCGGTCATGCCCTGTCAGAAGTGCATTGTGTTAATCCACTTCCACCATTATGTTGTCAAGATGTTTGTTCCACCTGTCATGCTCTCTCTCGTAGCTAAGTGTTTCTTTGTGGCTTCATTAGCCTCAACATCGCAGCAGGCACTGGTCGAGATCAGGATACCTACTATAGTCTATTACATTTAACAGCTACAACATCAGCGATTTACTTGTGACTCCTATGTGAATTATGTTATTTTTATTGATTAGAATATCTGAACCAAGCCCAAAATTTAGCTCCATAGAATATTGACACATGCATAAGAACATTATAGGGCAATAAATCAATTATCAGTGGTTTTTACTTTATAACCGGCCTCATCTCACTGACAGAAAACATCCTTTCTTGAACAAAATGGTTCAATTAATGTTCTCCAGTAAAATAGTTGGTCTACAACAAGTCGTACGTCCACAATCCAACATAATCTGCTGCTGAAAACATCAACATTTTAACCTTTGGGAAGAGGGAGGCAGATGTCAATGGGGATATTATTAGGGTGGCGTCAACTAAAACAATTTTAAAATGGGAAAAGTTCCTTCAACCTCTTATTGGATTTAAGCGATGTGGGTGAAAACTGATAAGTGACTAACTTTGTATCGCAATTTAAATTCATAAAAAGATTAACATATAGTGCTATATAAGTGAAGCTTTGGGCAGATATAAAGTATAGGAAAGAGGAAAACCTTTATGTGCCACGTACCACAATAAAACCTGTCAGCCTTCTAATGCGACTCCATCTACGTACCTCTTTGAAATGAGTCATAATAGCTTTCAAAAGTAATTCACTGCTTTCAATTATCCAGATGTGGTCACATGAATCGCAATGAGATTCTTTTCATTTTAACTCAAGAGTGAATATATGTATACATGAAACCGTATAAATGTAAAACTCTGTGCAGTGACTGGAAGTTATGTTCTATTTTTAAGCTGGCTGTTGTTGGCAGAAAAAAAACTTTCAGATGAGGAATAAATAAGGATGAAAGAATCCTTTTAAAAAATCTGGACGTTATTGGTTACCCGTAAAAACATCCAAAGGAACTGAAGTTAAATTTTCAACAACGCATTGAGACAATGTCTGGAAAAGCTCTAATGCAGTCTGTTTGTGATACACTCAACAAAGTTAAAAGTCCAAATAATAAATTCAAAGATTTCACTGGAGGAGCATTTTTGACAAAAGGAGTGTTTTCCACAGAGATTTAGGCATTAGCAAAATAGCTGCAAACAAAATTGCCCCAACACACTGCCTTTGCAGAGCGAGAAGGTCATCTGAATTTGCATAGGTTTCTCTGGGAACCTGTCTGCGTACGTGACACTGAAAGAGGAGGATGCCCCGAGAAAGTTAATCGTTCTCATCACTGTTCATCACCTCAGCACACCGGTCCAATAGGACACAATGAAACGCATAACTAAACAATGAAATGATGAGTTCAGGGTTCCTCTCTGCTCACAACGGCCTGCATTTAAGTTCTCCTGTATGAGAGCGGCTTGCAAAAGCATTCAGATCCAGTGAAATGTTTCAGATTTTCTTTATCAATATATCCACATATTTCATTATGCTTTTCTGTGACCAACACAATGCAGCACATAACCGTCAAAGTTAATACCCGCTTTTACAAATAAAAGTGTAAAAACTGTTGTGTGCATTTGTTGAAAGCCCCTTTTACACTGTTGGCCCTAAATAAAATTCACTGCAACTAACAGACTTTAAAAAAAGCTGTTTGAAATGAACTCAGTTGAAACTCAGAGTAAAACCTGGGCAGGGTATAAAGTAACAAGGCAGGCTTTAAACATCTTGTTCAGTTCATGATAGGAACATCTAGAACTGAAGGAGCATAGCGCTTTAGCATAACCAGCAAAACGTGGCAGTTTTCTAAAAATGAATCAGAGAAGCTGCTAAGAAGATTAAAGTAAATCTAAAAGAATTGCAGAGAATGTCCACAATGTGTTACAATGTCCACAAATACGCTTCATCAAAACAAACAGAGCTTCAGCTATTTTGCAAAGAAGACTGGGTAAAAAATTCAGTGCTTTAATACGTAAAGGTGGTAGAGGCGGCCACCAAAAGATCTGTGGCTGTAACGGCAGTGGAAGCTGGTTGATGCGAGGGGCTCAATTCATGATTTCTGTTTGCAAAACCTGTTTGTAAGACACCATAAACCGCCACATCACATTTATGCTAGTCCATCACAGACAAAAAAATCACAATGACAAAACAATATTATTAACAAAGTGGGGAAAAAAGGACTGCAATTTTTCCTAATGTAACAATCTGTCGTATAAAATAAGGGCAGCATATTTCTTCTTTTCCAAGTACTTGAGACAGATGAACAGACATTGCCCTTTATTTCAGACAGCAGTAGAAGATAAACGCGTGAGTTCAATAATTCACATCTAAGTTTAATGATTCCTTTTTGAATTACTTATTTTTGCATTTAAATATAAGCTACTTTTGCTCTCTGTAATACTAATGGATAATCTTGTACAACCTCTCTAGCATTACATAAACATGTAACGGTGTTAGCATCCTCGTTTCCGCAAGGTTCATCTCAGACTATTTCCACTGATTGTTCCTTTATGGCCCTTCTTGTGTATTTCCAGTATCCTTGGCTTAGATTTGAAAGCTCATATTTGCTCAAAAGATTCATGCTTTGCTACATATGGCTGCTCTGCTTTGCTGCGTTTGTTAATTGCTGCTGTGCCAGAACATACGAGACGTTCCGCTTTAGAGCTGCCCGTGGGAAGAGCGAACATATAAAAGTCTGTAAATTCTCCTGGCTGAATGAGACTCTGAGAGACATTATTGTTTGCTCCTTTAAACCTGCGACTCATTATTTCTACAGGTGGGATTGCACGGGCTGATGAGCAATCTGGTGGGAGTGTTGATAGAGAGAGCAATTGTCCTCTTGGCAACAGAGAGGAAAGGGATGGGAAAGAGACGGAAAGTCAAGGACAGAAGACGAGACACAGGAAAGAGGAGTTATCTTACAGTTTGAGACTGAAAGAGAGGAAGGATGGTGAAATGTGGGGAAGGCAGATAAAAATAACGGAGACTTATAGATGCACAAACTGACAGTCTCTCCACATGAAAGAAGGAAGAGAATGAAAGGGAATATTAAAAGAACCGTAAGCATGCACTTATTTCTACACACACACACACACACTTTGCAGGCAGTGTCTGTATCTTCAGTGCCTAATGTTCATAGATACTTCTCCAAGCTAAGATAAAATGTGCAAGAGCTCCTTGAATCAAGAAGCAAACTCACTGTATTGGTGTTTGAGCAGCGGATACTGGAAGATGGAGGAAAACAGAACTGAGCTGAAGAATAGAAAAAGTCAGAGAGGTTTTGAAAATAGAAGTGACTTTTTTTGTGTGTTTCTAATAGTTCAATAAGAGAATCTATGAGGCCCTTTTCTCCACTTCCATCTAAGCAATCACCCAAGAGCAGGTCACAGAAAATTACCAGGCTCGACTATCAGTACGTCTCCATGAATAGAGCCTAAAAGAACAGTTTGAAGGCTGTTGCATATGTAGCCAAACTGGCTTGTTGCTTTTTCAAAGGGACAAAACTCCCTCAACAAGCTGTGGGAGTTTTTATAGCTGGAAATGGATAAACGGAGATTCAAATATGTGGTAGAACGTGGAGCTGTGGATCCAAATGAGGAAACCGGGAGGGGAAGAGCAGGCAAGTCGAAAACTATTCTTAGCCTGCTGCTGTTAACTGCTTTGGCATCCTCGTGCGTTTGCACACACACACATGCACGGACAGACACGTCCTCAGAAGAATGCACACACTGAGAGAGAAAAATACTGCACATTTGTCATCCATACATCCAAAAGATGTGTGTGTGTGTGTGTTTGGTGTGTGCCTGTGAAGAGAGGCAAAGCAGGGAAGAATTAAAAAAAAAAAAAAAAAAAAAAGAGCAGGGGAAAAGCAAATGACACAAAAACAGCTGACAGGATGGATAACACGAGGAATGGCGGAAACTGAGAGATAACTTATGTTCTTGTCCTTGTATCAGCTTTAATTCCCACTAATGTACCTGGTATTAAAGGGGGAGTTCACCCATTTTATCTGACCTTGACTACAGCACTCGGAGAAGCTCTGGAGATCCAGAGCAGGCAGAAATTGACTGGCTTTGTGCCAAGAGTTCATCCTCATGTCTGCATGAAAAGGAAGAGAATCACTCCTCACTTTATTGCTGCATATTTTAACATTCCTTTTATGCATCCTTTCATCTTTTTATATCCTCCACTGTAACACACATATGTTATGTAGCATAATTAACAGCTTTTTCATTACGTTATTTTTATCCAACATTTTTAACTGATCAACTGAAGTTAAAACTTTCCTGAAAAACCATAGCACATTAGTTTGCCTTCGGAAAAGGTAAAAATAGACTTTAATCCAAATGGGGCTTTCTAAACATTCTTCAACTGACGGATCCAACGCATGCTGTGAGGAATCTGTGATTGTGCAGAAAAGAAAAGACTGTTGCATGTGGAGGGTAAACATTGACTAACATCTTTCGCTGAGGATTTCTGCCTTACATGTGCTGTGGTTCAGTTCCCTTCCAGTCGCATTTTGTGTGTATTTTGGCTGTTTTTTGACTCAGTGAGCTGGTAAGCAATCAGGGTTCAGGGGGTTTTAATGGAAGCTTGCTTTGCTATGATGCTGTGCCAAATAATTAAATTCCATTTTGATGTCGCTGACAATGATGCTGATGCTGAGCGACCACTGAGAGTTAAAGTGATACTGAGGCATTTTTTGGAAAAACAGAGGCCGAAGTAGTGATGTGATTAGTCCAAGAACATATGCCACTACTTTGTCCTCTAAACATTCAATATTTAAGAGTCTCAATATGACACTGAACTTTTAAAACGTTTTGGTTTAAAAAATATACAATTTTTCTTATTTTCTCAAGCTACAATATTCGATATAAGCAAATCACTATTCCTAAATCTATGCTGTTCTTATTGCCTAACTACTTATATCAAATTGTAATAAAAAAGAAATGTCATACAATCCTTTATTGTAGCTACAATAACCAATTCTCTTTGTAATTTGTTTGGGCGATACCAATTATTCTTATGGCCCTAAATATGTTGATAAGTCATTCCTGTTCATAATAAAATAAGGAAACTACATCTACATTATGCATTTCACCTTATTACTATATTTACTGAACAATATGTTCCAAGTTAATTTTCCCTCCCACTTCAAATGTAAATAAATTGGAAAAAATACAATAAATTTAACATTTTTATGAACTTGCTCAAAGATGAGTTTGTAAAAAAAACATTTGATGGCGTTCTGAAATGGATGGTGAAAACGGTTACCTTTGTTGGGGTTTTTTGCCAGAACATTAACATGCAAAGCAGTTGTGTTTTTTATTACAGCGCATACAAAAAACAATTATTATTATTCACTTGATAGTTAGTGTTTTAATTTTACTGAAATGCTGCTTTGCTAAGTTTTTGTTAAAACATCAAAAGATATAAATATAGAGGAACCTATCACCATTTGATGGCTAACTGGCTAAAACTTCCTGTTTTTGTCACCCAGGCTGCACTTTGGCGACAGCATTAATTGCTCTGTGTTTAAAGATCCTTTTTTGTTCTTGCTGTAGTTTTTGTCGTTGCCTCCTTTTCTGCGGAAAGCCATCGCACTATGTTAGGTGCAGCTGATTTCTGTTCATCCTGCTGTGCTGCCCCCGATGGTGACATTAGGTAACTTTATAAAATACCATCAGTTTGTTTCACTAATGTGAAAATCCTAATTCTCTGTCAGGAATACATCAAATATTGAAAGATGCATATGGGTGAGATAAGACTTTTAAGGTTATCACACTGGCGCATGAATACAATGAATTCTGAATAACTTTTGTTGTTGGGTTCGTATCTTTACATGATCAGTGCTTAGATGTCACTTTGCACGAATATGAAATAAATATGCACGCCTGCAAAAAACCACAAAAATATCACAATATTTTTCAGTCTTTTGCCATGGAAATAAAATAGGATTTGTACCAAATGTGGCCCTCTGGTGGAGCGTTAGCTGCATAATACACCATGGTACATTTATTCCCTTTATTGGCACTGTTATAAGCCCACAAATGCTTAAGTTGATGGAAGATATCAGTCACTCCTTTTTGCTTCCCCACAACAGAAGGCATATCTGTAGACAGCATACATCATATTTAAAAACAAACATGAGAATCTTTATCTTCCCACACTTTGTTTTTTATAGGGACAGCTACATTTTCCTCGGAGAGTAAAATAATGTAAGAGAGACAATTAAAAATCCATCCATCCATTATTTAAACACGCTTATCTTTGCAGGGTTGTGCCTATCTTCAGAGGTCATCAAGTGAAACAATTAAAAATATACAGATGATTTTCAGTGGAACTAATTGATTTACATTTCTGTCCTGTAAGTATAATTCTGAAATATCTTCCACTTTAAAATAGGCTAGAACTGCAGTGTTTTTATATCAATATTTTAAATAATGTAGTTTTATTTTTTGCATCCAAACGTAAGTCTTACTGTTATTGTTGAGAGGTATTTAAGTGTTATAATGTCTTATAAAATATTTTTTTGTCAAGATAAAATCTTTTTGTCTTGATGAGCTTACGCTTCAAAATCAAACAATCATATTCCCTCAAGGACATTTTGACAGATCTATAAAAACACACAGATGATATTTAGCACATTGAAAAGATTTATTTTTGAAGGAGTTATGTTGACGTTTTAGATGCTGAATGTTGCATCACAGAACAAAGTAAAATATTTGAAAGGACTCAACAGCTTGTCACAATATTTACCATATTTATGTGACCTTAAAAAGAAGCACTGGGGTTGTACATATTGCTAGGCAGTGTGGCTATAATCATGAACATATTCTCCAAATTACCGCTATTTTCTCTCTCAGTTCCTCCTTCGGCTGTAATTTGTCATTCGGTTGAACTTAATGAAGCAAAAATGTCATTAAGAGTTTTGCTGACATTAAATAATATCCTGCTTAGCTATAGCTTAATAATACGTCCAAAAAAGATTAAAATTCAAAAAACAATGTTTTTGTCTCTCAAAGATTTATCGATGGAGCAGATTGTTTTTCACACCACCCAAGACATTTACTGTACATACATTTTTAACATGGCAGCCAAGCCATAGCCCATAAAGGAGCACGATTTGTGGTTTCATTTTTAATTAAATTGGGTAAATCCTAGAAGTGTGACAGATAACTGGAATCCATTTCCTTCCTCAGAATATTCATAAATCCGCTTCTTGAAACACAGTCAAAGGCGTGGATGAGAAAAACA
The DNA here is from genome assembly GCA_010277015.1 of Poeciliopsis turrubarensis. Lineage (NCBI taxonomy): Eukaryota > Metazoa > Chordata > Actinopteri > Cyprinodontiformes > Poeciliidae > Poeciliopsis > Poeciliopsis turrubarensis. The sequence goes on along the minus strand of VMRN01000020.1, from coordinate 7,236,349 downwards.
GAAGGAGAACACAAATATCAATTCACATTTGTAATGATATTGGGGAAAAAAGGAGACAATCTTTGAGCTTCAAAATTATTTCGACAGTGATAGATCAATAATATATATTTTTAAAACTTGAATTCTCTGATCTAAACTTGGTGTTCAAGCCAGACATTTGAGCTCTAATTACTTCTGTTTTATATTTTATCCTTAATCATGGATTTGTACATATTGCTTAATGATTACTATTTTGAAACATGACCCATATAGACATGTAATGTGAGTAGCAGATAGATTTGCACAGTGGTAATTGTGTTGAGTGGCATTTATTTGCTGTAACCCAATTTGCACACTGTGATGTCTGTGCATTGTCCACACATCTTTATAATAGCAACAAGGTTTCAGTCGGATTCACCAAAAAAATAATGAAACATTAACCAGATGAAAAGGCAAGTTTTTACAGTAGGATGAACATTCATTGAGGATTATTATTTTAGAAATGTTATGATAATATTTCAATGAAGCATTGTTAAATTGATTAGTGGTTCATTTTAAAAAGGGAATTAAAACTAATAAATCAACTTTGTCCTTCTGTTGCTTATATGTCTGCTTTTACAGCTGATTGTTGCTATTTTAATGAAGATTTTTTGCCACTTGTATGAAATATTGCTGAATTCTGCATCCATAGTTTAGATTTTGTGAATTGGGATTTTGTCAGAGTGTTTTAGCTGCGTAATTTTCTCTGGAGAAATAGAAAGAAACTCAAAACTCAGTTAAGCTGAAAACGAGGTGAAATGGGACCAATATCAAAGTGAATTTCTGTATGTGGTGTATATTATTTTACAAAGAATAATACTGCCATTTTATTTACATTACTACATTTGGTAAAGAATCAGCACATAGTCCTATTTTCTTCATCCGTCCAGAAGGTCTGGGCTCTCGGCTGTTGATGTGAATTCAATATTTGGAAGCGTGGTCAAAACGAACGGTTTTGTTCGCTTCCTCCGCTGCCATTGCTAAAACTAGAGACTGCAGTCAGCATCATCAAAATCAACATCATCACTCAAACCTCTCCTGCTTGCTGATTGGCTCGGTCAAAAATCGACCAGAAACAATTCGAGTCCAGGGGAGAAATCCAACTCGATGTTGGAAGTTTTTATTTTTTTGGAGTGGAATTACAGAGGAAAGCAACAGCCAGGCTAATAATGTCTTACAATGTAGTTGCAGTTTTGATTGCATAATTTGGGGATTGGAGTCGCCGTTGTTATTTAACTGTTTGTGCCACATTAAGCACTACAGTGATGGTCTAAAACTAAATAAAAACAAATAAATAATGGATGTTTTCTCCATTAAAAACCTGTTTCTGAATTTATAATTTTGGATACTCCATCATCCAGGACATAAAACCCTATTTCCTATTGATCTCAGGAAACAATTCCCCAAACTTAACCTAAACAGGTTTGAGGTTAAGTTTGTAAAAGTGTCATCTCTCCTGTACCCACCTCTAATTCTATTACGCTCAACATTGGGTTTTATACCAAATAATGAAGTTTTTGGTCAGCACTACTGGTTCTCCATACTGTCCAGTGAAACCAAACTTTATTGAAGGTAAGATACTGATCGCTGAACCAAACTTGAGTAAATTCTACCCATTTTACCAGATGTAGCTAACTGTATTCAGATATGTGCTTAAACTCTTTCTCCAACTATTTTCTCATAAATGCTTCATTTGAGACTCTCAGCGTTTAGGAATGCTTGGATTACATTCAGTCCAGTCTGCACAGTTACTGCTCTGCTCTTGGCACTGAGACAAATTACGCATTTAATATATTATGCTGAACATAACACTTAACAGAGATCAGAGATCCATGTCCCAGTGGAGGACTGGGATTCCAAGGGTTCTGCTGCAGGTGAGACTGTAGGGAGTTAGAAGGATTAAAAAAAAAAAAAACAAACCTAAATGTCCATTCAAATGGAAAATGTAAGAAAGTGACAAATCAATATTGCCTTAGTGGAAGTATTCAGAAGCCTTTTGAGAGTTTCCCTGCAGAGATGGCGATAACAAGCAGCCCTTCACTGAGCCATGCTTTCTGTCACAGCGTTGGGGTTTGAGCCTGGAGATGCAATAAAAATAAAATTCAAGTCAATTAGAAAGTTTTTTTTTTTTTTTTTAGCAAAACAAAATACAGCCATGACAAAAAGAGCGTATTCCCCTGTTAAAGCCTAGGTTTAAACAGATTTAAGCTTGTCTATTTTGGCTTCTACTTTGCTGTGAGTTTTACACGGTGGGGAAATTTCAAAGACGAGCTGTTCTTGACAACCAGGCTGACGGAGGGTGTTCTTTCTTTTACCTTAAGTAAAACAGATCATTCAAACTAACGAAGTCACGCTTCAAGAAAGTCAAAACCTCCAGGACGCGCCCACACAGGAAGCTGAGACCTCACCAAAGCGGTGTGAAAATAGCAATAGAAAGAAACCTTTAAATGGAACAATCACTTAAGTTAAACATTTTTATCTATTGTTTTTCCAGATATTTAATAAACATTTTGAGCATGTGCATGTAAATTAAATTTTTCAAATTTTTTATAAAAGAAACTATTATTTTTCAGAAAGAGCTTAAACAGCTTCCAAAGGTTTTTTTATTTGCTTTTATTTTGCTATTTTGTTGGAAAAAAGATCTGCTGCTAACTAGATGTCTTCTCTAAACAGCCACAGATAATGAAACTCAGAGGCTGCAGCAGGTCATTCCTGTTGTTCTCATTTTTGGTTCTGTCTTCAGTATTTTCAGTAGAATGTGGTTGATTTTTAGACCTTTGCAAAAGTAGAAAAGATCGGCTTCACGTGTAAGTATCGACCGATCACCGATCTTGAAAAAATTTAAATCCGGGCCCTGTCATTGGCTGCCTGATTTTTCCGTGCATCTTTTTTTTTTATTTAAATCCCATACAGCCACATTGACTGACAGCTCGGCAGATATTGCGTCAACAGAATATTTTCCGTATTTTACAATTTTTTTCTTAAACGATGGAAAAATCTGAAGGCTGTCCATCATTTTGGTGCATTAGACAGACATTATGCAGAGTACATCACCAATTAATCAATCAATAATTTTCTGAATATTATCTGTGATGTGGACATTTGACTAAATGCATGTAGCAGAGTTAGTGAAAATACGCTTTGGCGCACGTCTGGTTCAAAAGCGCATTTCAAACTTTGGAGGAATTTGTGGGTTTAATAATCGCACAGAACACAGAAAACTAAATTAGAAATCTGTTTTTTTTGCAATGTAGTTTTTGGGGCCGTAGTCGGCGGGTTTCTGTCACTTTAGAGAAAAAGTTAGATGTGTTCAGCTGCTTGATGTGAGATATGATCTGGATTCTCTACTTAACTTGGTGAATATTGATCAAACCGAATGAAAATGCAACTGAATAGCCCTTGTCATTATTGTCATTTAAAAATTGAATAGAATATGACAGAATTTTTTTTTTGACGCCATCAGTCAAAATGACGGACAACCAAAAAGCATCGCCCAACCTCTGCGGCTCACCTAATCATTCACATCATATCATCCAAGCGCATAAGTCTGCCTCTTTGTAAAGAACCACTTAACACAAGTTAACATTTATGGATTCTAGTGAAGAGGAGAGCACAGCAGAAGAGATAGCAGAGAATATAATAGTGAGGATGAGTTAGCACACGAGCGAGGGACAGTGATAAATTGTAGTTAAAAGTAATTCAAGGTCTTCTCCTTTTCTCTGTTGAAGGCTTATTCACTCGACATAAAATAAATAAAATTATCTGAACATTTCAGTGTTAAGCAAAATGAAACTGGGATTCAAATGAAGTCCACAACCTTTTTCTCACTGTTATCGAACCTTTTTTTTATGTCTACCAACATTCTTAACGCTTTTTCTGTTCCACTGGGTGTTAGCTAAATTACAAAGTGATTATAATTACACTGTTGACATTCAAACGTGCAGGAAACGCTTAAGCTAAAAAAAAAGCACCATTTAACATGCCTGAATAAAAAAATTTTAATTTCACATATGACACTAAAACAGATGTGTACCGAAGCACTCAAGGGTCAATGCAGCATAGTTTTTATCTCACCAGGCACCCAAACGAAAATAAAAACCATTTTGAACACTTTCGCTTCGTCTGTGATCTTATTTACTAGGTCGTCATGAGTTGCTTATGTTAAATTAAATGCTAATATATCAGACAGTGGACCTCCCACTGAGTGTGACTAAGCATAACATTGTGAGTAACAAGTGCATTCTTTGATATATCCAAGTGTGTCCAATTTAGACGCAGCTGGGTGCATGGAAAAGGTTGCGGTCTTCCTTTACTGTTCATATGCTGAATATCTCATTTGATTAAAAGCAATATCCTGCCACTCCGAATTATATGTGACAAAACTGATATAGTGGTTGATAAAAAGCAGCACCGCTTTGTCAATTAACAGGTGACACAGGGAGTGAAGTGCTTAAACCCATCATAGTGTGATTTCCATGAAGCCATGGAAATCATACAAGATAAGTTGATATTAAAACAGTTATAGTTGTTCAGTTTGCTGTAATAATAAATAGAAACACAGTTTTATTCATGTCCACTTTCAGTAGTTTTTTTTTTATTTCAATTTAAATTGGATTTAAAAAGGTTAATAATAATTATAATAATTGTATTTATTAATGCCTTCTTGTGACAAATTTTCACAAACAATTGTGATGCCTAACAGCCCAAATTCTTGTAAAACTTTAAAAAGCAAGCTACCACATTAGCTTATTGTGCAGAGCAGCTATTTCTACCTTTTTAATTAGATGTTTTATGTTTCAGCGGCGAGTCTGAAGATGGCTTTTTATATTCGCAATAAATCGGATAACTCTTGCATTTAGTTTGTTTAAAAACAGAGTAAAAGAGTGTTGACTTGTGCTTGTTTATCATAGCCAAGTTATGGTTATCTGGTTGTTTTGATGATGAAAAATATTCCAAAATGTTTTTTTCTTAAACGATAAGTCATTTACCCCACTTTAATCAGCGTAATTATAATTTCAAAAAAGGAATCAAAACACATTAAAACAGGTTACTGGCTGAGTTGTTGTCACCTTATGACACTTAATTAGTAAAGTTAGAATTGTGTACCAATATTGTCAGTCTGCGCATCAAAGAACAAAATGTTAGAATATCTCTTAAAGAAAGATATTAGTAAAGTTTTGTTCAACATTTTCCGTGACGCTGCTGTTCAGCTGAGGAGTGATTTCAATGACGCATCACTTTTAAACTCATCAAACCACTCAGTGACCTCTTGTGTTCATTTATGAAAAGCTTTGTCATCCTGCAGGAAACAACTCCCATTATGTCATAAATGTTTCATCACTGGATGAAGGTACTTTGCATTGATGTAAAGGACAAACAGATTCTGCTTCGTCATCTTTCTGAACTCACACAATTTTGGAGCTGAGAAAATAAAATTGGAAATTTTTTATATGTATAAATACAACAACAAAACATCTTGTTGGGTCTCAAAGTCTAAATAAGAACAACAAAATATCTGTTCATTTGTCCATGGATTAAGACGTGAAACTAATTGTTTGATATAAAACGGGTATAAAACGTTCCTGGATGGTTTGTGTGTGTTGATTCAAAAATCTTCTGTGGATGTTTGGAGCAAACAAATGGTTTGTGCATTTTGTACAAACCATGTGACATTGTCTAACCATCTTTGAGATGTTTTAGCTCGCCATAAAATAGTTAGGTACATGGTGCAATATAGCTTAGGTTTAAATGAAAGGCATGGATTGATTCCTGGATACAAAATGGCTGTAAAAAGTCCCTCAGAACCAACCTTGATTACTTCCACTTCCTTTTTTTACCCCACATCTGAATCTTTCTTACTCAGACACTTTTTCTGGTCCCAGTTATACATAAATCTTTATTTCTCAGGTGCTTTTTTTTTTGACAGGGAGAAAAAGCCTTGATTCATAACTTTAAATGCTAGGCTCATTTGTGAACATTAATTTACAAGCTCAAATCTTAATGACTCCAAATTCAACCCATAAAAATTATGCATTATTCTGCTGCAAAACTATTAACGGTAACCTGCAGAGAAAGATTGGAAAGAAGGAGTGAATCTGGCAGTGTGGAAAAGAGATGAATTGGTGGCGAATGAAGGGAAGTGAAAGATAAGGAGAGCAACAGAGCAATCAGGGAAGGGGCTTTTTAAACCCAGAGGAGAACTGGAGGAGAAAAGGCAAAAATTGGCAAAAGGGAAAGAAACCAGTGAGAGACCCGGATGCGGGTTGAAATACCAACCTAAGGAGGGACGGCATAGACTGCTAGGGGAACAAGACAAATGAATGCTGGGCAGAAGTGATACAAAGAAAAGGACAAGAATATAAAACCTAGGAAGAAAAATGTTTTTTTTTTTTTTTACATATACATAAGAGAGTGTCAGGAGGTAGATATTACTGACTCACAGAGGAACAATGTGCAGGTAAAGGTTGTGGGTTCAATCGCTCAGCTCAGAAGCATTTGTTTGCTGAGTGGACTCACTCACTCACTCACTCACTCACTCACTCACTCACTCACTCACT
>VMRN01000020.1:7194562-7229764 GCA_010277015.1 Poeciliopsis turrubarensis | reverse complement strand
CTCACTCACTCACTCACTCACTCACTCACTCACTCACTCACTCACTCGGTAAGAATTTGACTTAAACAACATGGAAGAATGATTCCGTCCTGCTTTCTACCATTTAGGCTGCTGATGGTTTGGAGAGGAGGATTGTTTTGGCAAACCTTCAGTCCCTTTTTACCATCTGAACACAACATCCTTCCAGAGTGGAGTTAGTGACCATGTTTGTTGCTTTTATGACCAAAGTGCATCCATCTTCTGATTGCCTCTTCCATCAGGATAATGGATCACACTAGTTTCTTGAAGACATTGAGTTCCCTGCTCCAAACTACCAATGTAGCATATTTGGTAGATTTACATAATGGATGTGTTGCAGACATATTGGCAACTGTGAGGCAATCATGTCAGAATGTACCAAGATTTCTGAGGAATGTTTCTGGGATCTTGCTGAGTTCATGTCATGAAGAGTTGAGGCAGTTCTGGAGGCTAAAGGATTTCCAACCCTCTGCTAACATAGGGAACCTAATAAATTGGCCAGTAAGTGCAGATATCAGACAGATGAACCAAAGTTGACTGAATTGCATGCTGCTGCCAGTGTTATGCAATGCCAAATGTATTTTTCTTTCATTGCCAAATAAGCAAGCCTGAAGGAACTTTAAAGACTGTTATATACTAAAATAAAAGTTGAGAGTTATTGATTATAAACCAACAGAACAGCTGAAGTGGTGTACATCCAGAAAAGAAACAGGACAACTGCAATCAGTAACTAGCCAGACATGACACATCAGGATTTCTCTGAGATTCCTCTAATGTTCAAGATGATTTTACAGAGCAGAGAGAAGCAAGAGGAATAAAAATAAAAATGCAACTCTGTCCGCTCAATGCACTGGATCAATAACGAACCATCAAAAAGACGCCAACACAAGATGCTGAACACAGAAAATAAAGCCCAAGTTTTATTTTAGAGACAACCTTGTTGTGATGAGAAATCAAATTTAGCATGTTGCTTTAGTTATGTATAAGTCAGTCCAACTATTCTGTGTTTTGATTTATAAACGAAAAGATGCAATTGTTTCTATTATGCCATACTCTGTGAGTTTTGACACCTTATAATCAGCCTGAACAAAACCAAGGGCAGAAATCCATTGAATATCTTCCATAAAATGTTTATAATGGGGCAAAAGGTGATCCTTGTCTGGAAGGATAGTTGGTTTGGAGAGTACACAATGTCCTACCAACATAGAAAACTTCATTCAGATGGAAAACAATGTGTGATCCCAGGACAGAATCTTTTATAAACTTTTTTTTTTTAAATAAGAACATAACATGTTCTTGTCAGAAAAACAAACCGCCTACTGTTCTGCTGAAGGTTATTCCCCTAAAGCAAGGTTTTTTTTATTGACTTGTGAATTTAGCTGAACATCATTTAAATAGATGTTAAGAGAAAAAAATGGAGACTTAAGGAAAAAAAATAATCTCTTGCAAAAGTGACAAATACAAAAAGATTCACAGGCATTTTATCTTGGGAATGAGTTTTTACATCAAACAATCCTCAAAATGTGAAGCTGCCAGCCTCAAGTAAAGGAGAAAACACTTTGTTCAAAACTTTCATAATGTTTTGTAGTATCAATATTTCTCAACTCGGCTCAAGAAGGCAGCATTGAAATCCAATATTTTATTTTAAACATAGGAATCTAAGTTTTATTCATTTTTTCCGGAGCATAAAAGCCACGTGCTGTGCTTCTTTTTAAACCGTGATACATCCATGTTACGTCGTCGACCGCTAGAATAGTTTGTTCAGACCGAAGAGTGTGAACGTGTGTCTGAACTTGCTGAGCGAGTGCGTGAGCAAGTGTGAGAGGAAGGATGGATAGAGGGAACGGTGCAGATAATAGGTGGCTCTATCTGCAGGTGAGAGACGAGGAGGTGCAGAGGGAAGTGAAAGAGGATAGATGGATGGACTGGAGCAGCAGGATAAGTGTAGATAATGGCCAGACATAATATCCGGCAGACAGAATAGAGAAGAGTGACAGAGAGGGGGAAGAAGAGAGAGAGCGAGAGAGAGCAGGTTGGGTGAAGCAAATCATGAAGGAAAACATGGGTGAATGAAAAGGAAAGAAGGCCCATGTCGAGATGAAAATGACAGACATCAGACTGAAATCTAGACAAGAGGTCTACCGAATTGGGACGTGTGCTTGAGATCTGCGGTGGGTCGAAATAATCAGCTCCGTCAAGCAAGAATTTACATCAGAGATGTTGCATTCATAAGCACAGAAGGCCAGAAATCAAGAACTAGAACAAGAACTAAGCCAACTTAGTTTAAAGAGTGGATAGAAGATGCTTTTTAAGTCATTGGCTCTGACATTTGAAATGTCAAAACTCAGATAAATGTGGCGCATATGTTGATCAGATTACAAAATGAAAAGTAAGCTCAATTACATAATAAGACACTCGAGGAACAAGTTTACAGTTCCTTCTGATAGCCTTTCTTGGCATATTTCTAAGAAAATAATAAAAAAAAAATAATCAAGGACAAAACAACATAAAGCTATTGATATTCTACCTTTAAATGACTGGAGAAAACAAATAAATCCAAGAAAACTGGTGTTCCTATGCGCTTTAGTCACAGACCTAAAATCTTTCCTGCAAGTTAATAATGCTCGACTCTGAGTTTCATTACAAGAAAAGATTGCTCAAACATGTATATGTAGTGCCAAACACAAAGAGCTTTTGTTCAAAGTTAAGATATTTTTTCAGAGGTGAAACAAACTGTTCAATGCTCACATGCTCCAGCCTCAGCATGTCATTACTCTGGAGTTCGATCAGCTCCATTCGGAGGTTCAAAGGTGCTCTTTCCACATCAATGCCGAACCGATTACCGAGAAGTTGAAACCTAATTTTCTGGCCGTTAAAAGTCTTCAAATCGCAGAGTGAGCTGTGCGCTAAGTGTTTTCCATTTTTCAGCAACATATGGCCTTACAAAGAGGTAAAAGTTTGGTCTATCATGGATTGGCAACATGGAAGGAGTCTGCAGCATTTCTAAGCATCTGCAGCTCTGCATCTCCCTCAAGTGCTTCTCAGTGGACATTGTTTGCTCAGAGGTTCCCTGGCAGGGAACCATCAATCAGCTGGTTATTTTCTGCCTTTGGGTGCGACAGTATAATATACTTCATGTGTGTTGTGTTTTAAAATATTTCAGCTTGCATAATGATGTGCATTTGCATATGTGTTGCACCGTTGCTTAAGTTGTGCATCCTGTCCAGGTCATTTCCATTCAGTGCACAAGGCGCAGCTTGTGTTTGTTGTTCAGTCTCCTTTGGGGCTTTGTCATATGTTTACCTGGAACTTTCTGGAAGCCACAGATTTACTTTTTTGCTTTACTTGAACTTATTAATCAACATTAAGTTCGTAATTAGCATTAAGACAATAGAGATAATTTGAAAAAGATTCAGAATGATCAATCTCTGCATTTTGAAACCTTCACCTCTATTTGCCACCAAACTTTTAAGATTTTTTTTTTAGTTTCTGCTGCTGTGTGGCAACAGCTGTGCACTGTATACCTCTTAATAATTAATAATGCATGTCGTTATTTCTTTATTTATGGCCACATCGTGGCTGCACACAAATTAGCTTTAGCTTTTCTGTCTGAAATCTCATGTATCAGAATCTGTCTTCAGGCCGTTCATTATCAGCTGGATGGTGGAAGGTGGCTTTGTAGACCTCTATTACCATGACAATGCACCACCTGGTTCAGTGCATTCTGGGAATTGATGTATTTGTGGTATCTACGATACTGCACACCCAAGGGCAAGCTTTGTGACATTTTGAATACGATCTCTGAGGCCTGATAGACTTGTTAATAGTAGCCAAATCTTTCCCTCTGGACTTCAATTTGGAACACTTTAGAGTTTATACTCTCACAAGATAAACAGGATGTAGTAAAATGATAAAAGATTCCTAATACCTGCGTGCTAAATGTACATTTTAACTCACTTTGAAGACGCAGTGTTATTCACTGTGGCATTCAGGGACTTCTTTTGTATACCTCATGACATATTGACTGTGAATTTAACACTCTTAAGTGTAAAGTGATGCTTCCAGTTGGATGTCATTGAGACCGACTCCAGCACGTAATTCAAGCACATGTCTTACCCATGACACATAATCTGATTCAAATGAGTTTACAGTACCATCCACTGACAATGATGGGCCTCTGAGAGACACACGGAGAGAGAGCTGAGGACTACAGAGGAGAAGGGGAGAGGATGGAGACAGGAGTAGATGGATGTATTGATAGAGAGCACTGGAGGGACGAGTTTAAAATATGGTTCGACATGATGTCTGGCGACGGAAAGGAGAGGAGGGTTGGAAGAGAGACATGAGTGGGTAGAGAAACAGAGGAGCTGAGCATAAATGATGAGATAGGTCTAATGTGTGGAGGAGTAGCGGAGGACATGTGAGAGTAGAAGGGGAAAATAGATGGATGGTGGGAAAGAGTACAAGGATGAATGTGGTGAAGAGGGAGGCTGAGAGGGAGAGATGGATAGATGGACAGTGGAGGAATGAGTGTAGATAATGGCTAAACCTAATGTCTGGAGGGCAGACATCCATCTGACTGACCGAATTATAGTCAGGCTCACTTTCTACCGACTAATTACTGGAACACAGGATACTCTCTCTCTTTCCCTGCCAGTGGCTTTGTCTTTCTCTGTATCTAAGCACTCATGGTGGATCAGAGAGCTTACTAGAGGGCAGGATGCCCGTACGGATAACACATCTTTCTGCTCGGCTTGTAGATCACCTCACCTGGACTCTTCTCCCCTTGTTACCTCTGAACATCACACGCCTGCCTCTCCTGGCAGATGGCTTTCTAAAGCAGAGTCAGTCTGCTACCCGTTCACCTCAACACTCATTTGACTTACGTTCACCTTTGTGTTCCCCTGATTGCTAGTTCAGGCCTTTTGCGAAAGTCATAACGGTCCTTCGTTTCCTGTGTCATTGTTAACCCTTCCATTTGATTTAGAAACAGAATAATTAATAGAATAAAATGCCAATGTTACCTTTATCATATGTTTGACCACATTTTATCAAGTTGTAGGAACATTGATTTAGTCCTTTGTCTTGATTTTTAGTTGTTTTTTCTAATTCTTTGACCATCATAATCAAATTTCCCAACAATTATTGATGATCTAAAATAAAATTATTTTTTGGGTAAAGGATAGAGACAGGATTACTTTTGCTATTAAAACTTCCACTTACACTGAAATCCTTGAGCTTGACCTTCTTGACATATACCTGAACATAATGAAGTAAATTGTTATTATTACTACTATAACTAAAAGTACTCAAAACAACAACAAAAAAGGATATTTATGCTCCAGTAAAACTGAATAATTCTCAGTCTGTGCAGAATCTACACAGAGACTTACCCAGTTATGTAAAAAAAAAATATATATACATGTATATATTTCACTCCCATCTACTTTCACCTGCAACAGTTAATTAACTCTTTTGAACTAGGACTATTGATAATTAGTTTGTACATAACGATCCAACATTTCCATGTTTATACATTCCTAATACGAACTGAGATATAAAGATTTCCGACATTCTCCACACAGATAAATCCTCTGCTAGAACTCATGTTAAACAAAATAAAATTATATACCTCAAATAAACACGTGCAACACGAGTTAACATGAATCAGGCAGAAAAACATAACTGGCTTCTTTTTTTAACGTTTGTTCTGATGTCTGGATCAGCATGTCGAACTCCTGCACTTGGCATTCACATCTTTTGCACCTCTTTTACAAGAACTTCCATTATTTAGTGTTTTGACTATGGAGAAATCATGTCTTTGGCACCAGTGGCTCTCTCGCTAGATTGAGATTTAGTGCCAGCGGCTACTTTGGGATTCGGTGTACATTGCTCTAAGGCTTATCAAACCAATTTCCTTTTGTTCCCTGTAGATTCAGCCATTATCTACCTGGAAGATTGAACATATTCGCTCACTCAACACATTTAATGTGCCGTCAAAGATGGCCACTGTAGCTTAACTATGCCAGGAAAATGCATCCCACACGGGAGAGCTGCTGCAGCAGAGACTACGCCGCTTGTTGAGCAGCGTGTGAAGGATGACACATGTGACGGTGTGATTTTCTTTGCTCAGTAGATCATTATCCACGCTGTCGTTCTGCATCACTTGTGTGAAAGAATGTTTCAGGCATAATAAGGTGATTGTTATCATAATGTAAATACAAAGTGGCACTACCTGGTAGTGCTTTGGATATATTAAGTCTTCTGCCCTTAAAACAAATAAACAGTTAATGCAGTTTAGCAGGTCAGACTGTTTTGCCCAAGTGCCTGAGCTGATTTTGCCTGTCACACTTACTGAGTATTTTTAGCCACTCAAACTGCTGTTTTTGTACTCCATACAAACACTTTGTTTTCTCGCAAGTTCATCGGAAATGACACAAGTTTCAATTTAAACAACACCGCTTTCCTATCTTTAGATCAATGAATTGTCTTGCTGTTTGTTGACTTGCGTCCAAAAAAGGTTAGTTGTAAGTTTGGGAATCTGGTTTTCTTGTTTTGTCTCAAGGTCATGCTTAATACTCCTTATTGAATTAGAGAGCAAGGTCACAGTCTCTAAAAACCATCAGAGACGGAGCCACTTCATCAGCTCACAGATCTATTTTAACTTATCATCTTAATGATCAATCATGCTCCTAAGGGGATTTGAACCCCCTCTCTCTGTACCTATTTGTTTTTGTCCTTGTTTGAAAATGTGCACTGAAGAACAAGACAAATTATTTCATTTGAACTTATGCGACACTCATCACCAAACAGCGAGGGGAATCTATCTGTCTCTCTGCCTATCTACCCTATCAAACTCATCTATCTTTCTTATTCACCTATCTTTCTTATTTATCTGATCTATCAATCATATTTGAATGTCTCTATATCCGTGGTTGATGGGCTACGCTGGATTTCTTCCCAGCAGTCTGGAGTTCAAAGGTCTTCAGCTTTGATTGCTGCACCACACAAGCTGCCCTGAGCTGCATGACCTTCCATGCTGAGATGTCCACTGCATCCCACTGCGCTGCACTCAACTCCATGAAATACCATTGTTATGTTTCTCAATCAATTTCAACATTATCATTAATATCAAATGTGCAAGACTTATCTGTTGATCTAGAAGGTTTTTGTTGTCATCAGTGAGATTTGGCTGTTGTTTCCCTCTCTTTTTAATATCTGGTCTTTATTTTACCAAGAAGCATTTGCATGTGAAAATGAACGACTGGTAGATTTCATTACAGTTTTCTGTGCCATCAGAACTGTTTAACAGATTTTATGCAATGAGTGTAAAGTATTTTCAAGTGGATTATTGTAAAGAATAGTGACTGAAGTTGTTATTTACCATTTAAATGACTACTGTCAGCCCCAGAGACGCAAACAATTCTGCTGAATTGCGTAAAAAACAAAAATCTCTTCGAAAATATCTGAGCAAAATCTGCAGATGAGGAAAAACACAAGTCAGTTTATGTGATGAAAAGAATTACAGAGGTGAATTTAAATAATTGGGTAAATGACAAAACGCCACACAAAAAGATTAGCATGAGTTGGTTTCACGATGTCTATGCCATTGTTTTCATCCAGATAATATGAGCCCTACCTCCCGAGGTTTCGGATCACTGTTTTATTTTCAGTTCAGCATCATGTTGTTGCAATTAAGGTTTACCACCCCCTGCTGTGTTTATGTGTGTGTGGGTCTGAAAGATAATTGAATCTAGCTTCATGTTTTTACCTATGGCTGTGTGTACGTGTGGTAATTAAATCTTTTTCTCAGTGTATCTGAAGGAATAGAGATATGAGGCTTAGTGGCAGAATGATTTACTGTGACAAAATGATGTGTGCTTGTGTGTGTGGGTGTATTTTTGACTTGAATCAAACTTCATACTCTGCACAGCCAACTATTTTATTCAATTAAATACACAGTTGTAAGTATTTATTTATTTTTTTTAATAAAGAATCGGTATAGCTATGCAAGTACCCCAACAAGTCAAGTTTTGCATGTCTTGGCTTTATCCTCGCTTCTTTTTATTGCTTCAATTCTATTTGTTGTGTTAATTGTCAGAAATGCCAAGGAGAAACAATTTCTGCATACCTAGAGTCTATCTCATTTAACGAGCAGCTTGTTTACACTGAAGTCTGTTTCATTTAAATTATTTTACTCTGACGTAACTATCCATGTTATTCGTCACACAACTTTTGTTTTTTGCCATGTTAATTTTAGCAACAAGTGTTTTGATGGTCTAGAACTGGAAGCTAAGTATATAAATATGCAACAATCATTGTGTAAAATCTAAGTTTAGATGTACATAAAATTGTAAAGATAATCTCTGTCGTCCAGGGAGAAGATGTGAGCTCTGCATCAAATCTTATAATGTGCCTGTATCTGGGTTATATTTTGGTCTAATGCGTACTTCTTTTTTAAGATTTTATTTGCTCTAGTGACCTTTATTTGAGAGTGGTCAGACAGGAAAATGGGTAATGAGAGAGAGGGAAGTTATGCGGCAAAGATCACCAGACTGAGACTCAAACCTGTGACCGCCTTGTCACATGGGTTGAGTTTAACCCTTCGCCGCCACGGCTCTCCCTAAAACGCACTTTTTAAATTTATGAAGGATGTTTACTGCAGAGACCTCAGAGTAGCTGAGGCTACTATAGCTAATGCCAAAACGCTTACAATATCACTGGTAATGTAATTTCCTTTGACGCTGTGTTGCAAAAAAAAATCAATTAAGTTTTGTGTTTTTGTTCACGTTTCCATTGAGAATTAGACCTGCTTTGGAATTTCTGTAGAGGAAAACAAAACAGAGGGAAAAAGCTGCAATGAGCCTCTTCCAGATCATATTTCAATGCACAATCTACATAGGTTTTCTATAACCTGTGATCAGCTGATACACCTTGGGAACAGAGCAGTGATAGTCATGATTCAAGGGTCTCCCAAACGTGCATGACATAATCAAAGCAACACCACAGGTATTTTTTTGAGAAGGGGACAACATGATGTAAAGCTAAAAGAAGTCAATTTTACGTCACGCCGCCCTGCTACCCTTACAGTCCATGCGGTTCATTATTGTATGTTTCTTGACAGACTGTGATCTGCATATATGCACAGATACAGAAAACAATCTTTTAGTGGACAAAACTTATATTCTCCATTCCAGATTCCTAACGGTTATATATTTCTCGCTCTCCTCATAGTTTTTTAAAAAATCTTTTAACTAACTCTTATTTTCAGTAACAGCTTATATTTTTATGATGCACAAAGCTGCGTGATGCAGACTATTTTTCTTTTTTCAGCGTAAAGGCGTAGAGTTCACTGACTATGTCTTTAAACTGATGGGCTAAACCGGGCCAGAGCCCAGTGGAGCACAGCTTTACTTCCTTATCTCCAAATCTGTTGCTTTGTCATTCACCATCACAGCCTCCCAAAATTACATGTAAATCTCGAAATCTGCTTTCAGCCTCTGTGTTCCTGTCTTAGATAAAACTGCTTTCGGAATAATGTTTATCTTTATTTGCTACATTCCTATTCTTTCATACCACTGAGACCTTTTATAGCCCAACAGTGTAATATAGATTCACAAATTGACATCATCCACCAAGAAATAAAAGAAGAAAAAAATCTATTGTGCTTCGGATGAATAACTTATTTTTTTCAGGACACCATAAAACGTTGACTTATCGCCAGAAAATGGTTTCTTTTTAAGCATTTTGACGTTCTAGAAACAGTGACTTTGATGGAAGTAAAAAACAAAAACATGCAAAAACTGAATTCTGCATTCCCTTTAACACCTGCAAAACTTGGTTATAATCAGACATTTTTAATGTTTTATTGTGACTGCTTGTGTTAACATGACAGATTGGACCACTGTGGAAAAACACGGTAATATTATACATTTTTAAAATGGCTTCAAACAGATTTAAAAGTAAAAACTGACATTAGCAGCACAGGAAGAAATAAGTTCTGATTTAAATATACCAACCAACAGATGCTGATTTTAAGCTAACCATGATTTTGGTAATAATGTATCCGTGAATATTAGTCGTTTTAACAATCAAATTGTAGTTTGAGTATATGAGTTGACGAATTATTTATATATATATATTTTATGAAATGCTAATTAATGTAGTGAAAACATCCCACTCTCTTCAGTGGTATGTAGGCTTTCTTATTTTACTGTCCTTCTAGATGTGATTTTTCTAAATAGTAACACTCTGCATTTATGTTTCTAAGCCCTGCGATGCAGCCTTCTAAGACACACACATTCACAATTAATTTAAGAAGAATAGGTCCCTCAGTGTATTGAATCAGGAGACCTTGTTCATGTTTTAAAATATTTACTTTTATATTTAAAATATTAAATATAAAGTATGCTTTTATAGTTTCAATGCAGTTTAACATTTTTAAGATGAAGAAACATCTTTAGCTGCTTGCTTGTAATGTGTATGTATGTGGGAATAGAATAGGAAATACCAAAAAAGAAAAGAATGTGAACTAAAACAAAATAAACTTTATCTCTGCAGCGTCAGATTTTACCTCATATTAGCTGTGTTGGCAAAACTCAGGAACCTCAGCAGAGACGCAAAGGCCAGCTTTCAGGCTACCTCTACCCTTTATTACTGTAGCCCTAAGCAATGGCACACACATACACACATGCAAGTAAATCCTGCAGGATTGTCCTTACCTAAGTAAAGGTACTCTCACCAGCCAAATATCCACCCACCCACAAATACAGGTGAGTTATCATTGCTCTGCCCTCAAGAGCACTATCTGTCAAAATGTAATTCAGTCACAACTTGATATACTAACGTGTGTTTGTGTGTATACTGTACATATCAGAGCGTGTGAGTATGTGGCTGGCATTTGTGTGTGCATGCGTGTGTGTGGTATAATGGCAGGCCCGAGGGGGCCGAAAGAAATAGGGAGAGTCCAAACTCTAAGGTATTCTTCAGCTTTTATTACCACGATATTGCTGGAGGCCAGAGAAAGGGTGAGTGAAGGAGACACAAAGATGGATGGAAAGAAGAAACAGATAATCAGTGAACAGAACAGACAGTAGAGAGGACAACAAAGTAATGTCTTTCAGCTGCTTCAGAGATTCACCCTATGCTTTAAGATGCATGTTTTTGAGTACATATAAACACAAGATAGTTTAAACGTCTCTGAGTCACCTATTTAGGACCGGAGGAGGGAAGTTGTTTCAAACCTTTTCTGCAGGGGTCTGGCTAGTAAGGGCTGGTGCTGTGTGTGTTTCAGATGGGTTTTGTTTAAATACATCTGACTTTAATGACTGTATCATGGCTCTGCAGACTGGAAATGGACCTTTGTTCAAACTGCATTACAACAAAAGTTGAAAATGTTTCCAACTTCTCAAAAACACATTCAGCTTTAGATTTCAGGCTGCTTGCACTGACACTTGGTAAACTAATGACAGTACTGATGATTTCTTGCAAGGAAGCCTTGCCTTTATGCCCTGATACTCACTGAGTTATGGAAGGCCACAGTAAGAACTAAATGCTGTCTGTCATCCACCATTATATCAAAGTCTATTGCAGATTTTCTGCCCCATGTGGGGACTGGATGAATTCCTGTTTGCCATACTTTTTTCTCTGATTACATCTCAAATGCAACTTAAGTTCAGCTGTTTAGCAATGCAAGCACTCAGGCTTGCCTTCAACAGTATTTTAAAACTTTTCATGTACTAACAAGGAATGAATCTGAAGATGGAACAGTCATTGCAAAGTTGAGCTTTATTCAAGGATGACAAAAGGAATGACACATTTAATGTGCTCATCAAGGTCTTTACCTCATAGAAATTACTTATCTCAAGGCAGAAAGAATGAAAATTCAAGTGCAAATCTCCGTGCATTTTCTTAAAGGAATATACCAAAAATGTTTCAAGGGTGTTGTATCGTTTTAAATGATTCAAAATCAAGATTTAAGGCTGAACAAGTTACAAAGTTAACTTGTGCCTCACTGGAAGAACAACAGTAGCCAAGGAGCTCTCGCAATCTATTCTGTTGGGCCAATACAGCTTGTTTGGCTCGATGGAACAATTGAAATAAAGCTGTAAACTAATCTGCCTTTGGTAGGTTGAAATACATCACTATGTTTGTCTTACAGTTCAGTTCGATTCAATTTATTTATATAGTGCCAGTAAACGACACGTCATCTCAAGGCACTTTACGAAACCACATCCGTTAAACAGACTCACCTTAAAAATCAAGTGTATACATTCCAAATTGACCCTAGTCAGGTTTAGTGTACTGACATTAATTCATTTTGAATAAAGTTTTTAGTGATTGCATTTAGTCTACTAAATAATAATCAAGCAGCAAAAGTAGACAGTTTTCTGCATTGTGCAGTTTGTAGCAATCTCTCATGCTCAGCTAGTCTGTACTGATGGCAAAAAGCAAAACTCCCCTTAAGAGGAGAATGTAGAAGCGTAAGGAAATGTGGTCATTATGGCCTATAGCAACATAACTCGAGAAATGGCTCACTGGATAACCAAAGACACTCAAACTCGAAGCTTTATCAAAATGGGAAGTTTTAAGTTTAGTCTTAAAAGTAGACAAAGTGTCACTGAGAGCTGGTTCTATAGGAGGGGAGATGGATAACTAAAGCCTCTGTCTTTTATTCTACTTTTGGAAACTCTACTGCCATAAATAAACCTACAGACTGAGAATGAAGAGCTCTGAAACATATGGAACAATCAAATCTCTGATGTGTGATGGAGCTTGATTATTAAGGGCTTCATGTGTGATAAGGATAATTGTAAATTATACTCCGGACATAAGAGGGAGGAGGTGAAGGGAAGCTGAAATGAAAGAAATATAACTCGTCTTTTTAAATAGTCATCAGAATGCTTCATGCACTCTTTGAGTATCACTCCCGGACAGGATATTAACATTTTTTTGCCATATAGAAACCTGTTTAATAAGGGATGTATTTATGTTGGCCACTGTAGGGCCGGCTTGGCTTGACCTGAACGGCAGGAGATGGCTGGGTCAGGGGAGCTCAGTGCCCTTTGTCTCACCTTTCTGTTCCTCTTTGGTCTTGGTTCTGCTGCATCAGTACTTCACTGATGACCTACCTCTGTGTGTGGTGCATGTTGGCCCTTTGGTAATCCTTGCATGTGTCTGCTGCAGCTTTCCATAGTTGAGTCCACCTGTCCTTTGTTAATCTTGGATACTTGATGTGTTGCAGTATCCAACACATCATACTACTGTATGTTTCTACTGTTTTCACCAGTAGAAACATTCTTCTACTGTTCTCACCAGTCTAACAACTGTGCACCTCTAGATGACAAACATGCTCACACGTTCCCCCCCGCTACACAAACACACTTATTTTTACATTTATGCTCACCCATTCACCAAAGTACATGCATCTTCACACAGATACACACACCTATTGCTCTGCCAGATGTTAAAAACGCCTAACCATTTTTAAAGAGTACATATACATGTACTCATATTTTGTGAAATCCTTGCAAGTTTAGAGAATTAAAACTTTGAAACTTACTTGGCTCAAAGTTATTTCGCTTCCCTTGGTTAGTTGCCAATATTCCTCACCTTATGATTATGGTGGCTTATGATTGATCTCCTTTTTAAATTCTCTCCAGGACAAGGGTTGGTTTTCCACAGCCCACCGTTTGACAGATCACTGCTCTGGTGCAGTGTTTGTAGATCAAAAGGCAGGTCACATTGTCTCTGCGACTGCCGCTCCTCTTGACATCTGCTCTGCAACTGAGCTAGAGGAAACCATCTGTCAGCAGCTAAAAAAGCAGAGTGGCACATAAGTTTAAGCAGATTTTTGAAGTTTTGCTAAAAGTATGGAAAGCTCAATCGATGAGTTTGACTTCTGTTCAGGGCCGCAGTTTTTTCACTTGACTTGCTTTCTTCCATGGATTAGTCTTTCATGTCTTTTTTTTCTAATTCAGTGAGAAGCTTGCGCTTTTGTTCCAAGACAGTGTTTGCATCAGCTTAGGCACTAAAACAATTTGTGCACAACTGAGATCCAAAACTCTTAGTTCAACATTTGAGAAAGATCAGAGTTTGGCCTAAAACACAGCACTAAGAACCCGAACCAACATGACTTTGCAGAGAGATGAGAGTGAAAAAGAGATCTTGGGTGGATTACATCGAAACTCTAGCATCGATTTCTAGACACACAAAAAGACAATGTTTAACATAGCATATCGAAGTCCTAGAGGTTGGTGTATGAAAGTGTTAAGATGATTCCAATTAATCTCAAACAATGTGTGAAATCTCTGGTAATCTAAACTGGTCCTTAACATTTTCTTAGCGTTGTTTGCTCTCAGCATCACAAGCTTGATGTCTCATAATCCTCCTGCTCTACCTTTTGAGTGTAGAAGAGGGCGTGCCTGTCGTCAAAGTATTTAACATCCTAATAACTAACAAGATGCCTCTTATCTCTGTGTGTTTGCAGAGCTGTCAAATAAACGGAGTCATAAAAATAACAATGGAAAGCTTGGGATGAGACACAGGGAGATATATGAAGTTACTGGGGCACAAGAAGAGTCTGTTTTTCTTAATACTTTAAAGGGACCTTTATGATTCTGTTGCCAGTTCTTCTTGACGTAGATATGTAAATTTGTCTGAGCACATGAACAGAGCAGCTTAGCCAGGCAGAGGAAGTGAGAGAAATTAGTTCTTGTGAAGATATTTAAGTTATACATTATTTATTGTTCTGTGTCAGTGTGCTGTCCTTGTCTCCTCTGCATTGTTCTTGCATGATTGTGACCTGCATGTTTTAATCCTGCTTAATTTCCACTCCAACAATGATTTAAAATGCAGACGCATCAGAAATGCACAAAAAATGAGTGCAGAAAGAAGGGGACAAGGCCGAGACACGGGGCAAAGATGAAGGACAGCAGGAGGACGAGAAAATGCGAGTCTGTGGCAAAGTGAGGGACAGAGAATTTGAACAGGGTATCAGATGAGCGGGCCATTAGTCACTGGCTTCTTGCTTCCTGCTTTGACTGTGTTTCCATGGTGACAATTAGCATACCAGGCATTAACCTTGTCATGACAACCCTTAGTGCCCTGTTAACAAATCAACTTCAGAGTCAACAAAACTAGAAATGATATATTCTGTGATACAAAAACTTTGAAGCCTAAAGTTCATCACCAACAAAATATCTTCATCAATTATGATAAACGGAAAATTGCTATTTCCCAATCACAAGTTTTCTAGCAAATATTTAGAAGAATATCAGCAATTTTTGACATATTATTTTTTCCAACATTTGTACTAAATGTTAGCTGTTTGGCCTATGTACTCATGACCAGGTTTTGCTTTATTTATTTAAAACAGTCAAGTTTCTGCAAGCAAATAAACATTTTCTGAGCAATTTCTTTGCTTTTGTGCTCAGCATTGTGAATAGTGTCTTCCTTTCTTTCTTTTCTGCTTTTATCAAACAAAATTGTTGGCTTGCCACACGGCCATTTAAAAACTCAACAGAAAAATACACAAAAGTAATTTAATATACAACATTAAGATTTTCATTAACGCCATAAGGAACTTTATTACATCTAAGCCTGCAATTAATCTGGAATGTAGCGTAATACTGGTTTCCTGGGGCATTAAATGCCACGTGACCTAAATACCTGCAACCTTGCACTTTAATTTCAGATTACCCACTAGAGCCACTCCCAAGATACAGTGCTTGATATGGCCGGGGGATCGTAAAATCTCCAGATCTAACAAGTCTCTTTCCTCTAGTGTGTGATAGGTCTAGTCAGTGGCTGCCTGTAAAAGTGCCCTTGAACGAGGAGCTGAATCACAAGTGAGTCTAGTGACACCACACTACCTGCCAACCTTCTCTTCTATCTTTTGTGAAACAAGTTTTTGAAAAGATGCATTCTACAATGAGAAGTGACTGCTCACCAAAACAGTCCTAAAGTGCCCTTGAACAAGGCAGAGACTTCCACATTTCTCCAGGGGTATTGTTTTGCTGCCAGCCTGATGGTCTGTGAAAATATGTGCTTGAGCATGTTCATGGCAATGTGCAGGATGAGGCGTTCAAGGAACCTACTGCAAGGAAGGATTCACAATCTAAAATCTGCAGGAAACATTTATGGTGAAGCTGTCTAAACCTGGTTTAACATTTGTTTTGGACGCTCTGGCATTGTAGCTGCAAATGGGCCAATTTGCTTTTTATGTTGCATTTAGTGTTTGTTATTATCATTTTTATTTTCTCAGCATTCTTCCCTTATTTCGGGTTTATTCACCAGGCCAAAAAGGTCCCTCAGGTTTAGTCTCAGACAGGTGTTCAGCCAAGTACCCGTTGGTATGTGAGTGCTCCCTACCAGCACATTTCTTGGGCACTAACTGCATGGGAGGTTTTCCAGTGGCTCTTGCAATCCTTTAATTGTTTTTGAAGCTTCAATTGCAAGTGGCCTAACTCAGGTTTTTTTGTTGCACATTCAGTTGACTTCAATCTCAAGGTTCCAGTCTGCTATTTTCTCTGCCATTTTCTTTAAGAGGTTCTTGTCATCTGGGGTAAACACATCAAGCAAATCACACGCAGTAGTTTGTTATTCTTACATGGAGAATAAGGTCTGGCTGCTTTGTGGAGATGGCACAGGTACAATTTTTAGAGCGGGTAATGTTCCATATTACAATATAATCCTCATTGTCAACCACTTCCTCAGTCCTGTGCTCATACAACTTGTCAACTGTACTTACACCCATCCTCTGGCATAATGCTTTGTGCATGCAAGTCTTAGCCTTGTGTGTCTTTCTATGCTGTCTTTTAGTTGCAATAACTTGCAACCAGATACTACATGACATAGTAGAGATAAGAATAATGTTAATATTATAAATACTGCATGATAGACATAAAGTAATTGAAAGAAGTTGCTTTTGTTTTTTTGTTTTTGTTAAATCACCAACTATATAGATACATATAATACAGTCTAATAAAAAAATGAAAGGACACATTAATCACAGAGCAGCATTCTTGTAGCAGGTCAGTTACCATCGCAACAGGATTGAACACACTGGAGACGAGAGCGGGAGGAAGACAGAGACAGGAAAACAGAAGCCTGCACATCAAAAAGTGAACCAGAAGGAAAAAATCAACACAGTCAAAGTCAAAAAGAGAAAAAGAGGATTGGGACAGCACAGGCAGTGATCTTGTTTAGCACATGATATATGTGGTCGTCATAACACACATTGTATATTGTCCTAAATGGTTTCTGTAGCCGAGCTGCACTCTTTTGTTTCCATGTTCTCTTTCACATCATGCCCAGTCTATTTTATTCTCTCAAGGGCATCATGAAAGTAACATTGTTTGCAAAGGATTCTTGCTTGGACTGTGACTGCATAGCAATAACATCTAAATCACAGCTCCAGTCGATACTATTAATACGGTCAGTGATTTATTCCCTTTCTTTACCTTTAGCCTTTAAGGCTCCACTGCACACAACATGTAGCAATGCTGCAGTATTTATGTTAATTATGTTAATCTGGGAAATTCAGCTTCAGCTCAGTTCATATAATTTTCGCCATTTGCAAAGGTCATTTTAAAGTATTTTGCAAAAAAATCAATTCAATCCAATCATTCACATTTTAATTGATTTTAATAAAATAATTACATCAATTTCAGTTTATTATTCAACGTAGTTGAAAAAAAAACTATATATCATTGACTTGCAACATTCACTCCTAGATGATAATATAGCAACAACGCACAATTGCTTCTGTTGTTTTTTACCTTACAACAATCCCTCATACAAACTGAGCATGCATGTGGTGACAGTGGGGAGGAAAAACTCCCGTCCTTCAGGAAGAAACCTCCAACAGAACCTGGTTCAATTCAAAATATGTTGCATAGGCATAAAAATGCAAAATCCCTTATCCAGGAATACTCTCTGTTATTGAAAAGGAAGAAGTTAAAGGCAGTAGCAGCTACTTTAGCATCTTCGTTTTGAAGAGAAACATTAACAGGTTAGCTCTAAGCCTTTAGAGGTTTGCAGGTTAGCTCTTTATGAAAAAGAACATAAAGTTAGTCACAAGAAAAGCTCAACCAGTGGTTTCGACTAGGAGAGAACTAGGATCAACTTCATCATCTATCAAAAGAGAATGTTAAGTTGTTGACAGCAGTAGCTCAGGCAATTCCCAGGAATGTGTCACAACTAAACAGAATGATAAATCATGTTTGGCTTATCTGAAAAGTAAAACAGCAGAGAGAACATAAAGTATTTGGAGAGACAAATACATATTTGTCTCTCCAAATACAATTATGTATTTGGAGAAAGAAGGAGAATATAGCTGAGTAATAAGAAGTGATCTGTTTGTCCTCCAGCTAACTGCACTTTTTCAAACCGGAAAGTTTTAAGCCTACACTTAAAAGTAGACGGGGTGAAATGGAAAGTAACTTTTAAAAAGTTGATACAATAGAAATAAATTTTCCATTGTAAAGCTTTCAGTGTTTACTGGCAGCTGCTTTTAGTCCTTTGCAACTTTTTAAAGTATATACTGTAAATTAGTGTAATGCTCATAATGGAAAGATGGATACTTAATGCCTGTGCAGAATTAAGCTAGGCCTCTAAATTCTGCCAGCTGCATCCACTTATAGGAACTACTTGCTTATTTTTGTGACAATTTTGTGTGAGAGAAAATTATAGTAAATTCTTAGAAAGGGATCGTTCAACGTAATGAATACTCAATCCTCCATTGCAACTGTGTAGATACAATTATGCAGCTGTATGTAATAGCTTAGCTCAGCTTTTTTCTACTTCTGCTAACCCAATATTAGCAAAGAAACTGTAAAACACATTGTGAAAAGCAAAAAGGAAGAAACAGTAAAACATATGCTGGTAGAGGGAATACAAGGACTAAGCAGTGAGGGGGGGAAAAAAAACTTTCCAGAATCATAAAAAAGAGAGTTTAGCTGAGATTTAAAACGGAGAGTGCAGGGGGACGACCAAGAAAAGACAAGACACAGACAAGATTGGTTCGGTCCTCTGTATGTGTCACTGGGTAGAGATTACTGCTAACTTAGTTCTTATTCCAATCACATAGTGTTTCTAATGAGCTAATGGGTCTGACAACCAGACACTTACACAGACGGTGGAGGGAATGGCACAGAGGCAGCAGGATAGATGGAAAGTCACTATGCTCTTCACCCAGTCAGGCAGCAAGTCAGCCACCCATCCATTAAGGCGGTCATTCGGCTCCTCAGCCTATTAGCCCCTCGTTCCATGGCAAAGTTTGTGTTGCTGCTGGAGATAAAACTTGTACAATATGACTGATTATTGTGGTATTTTGTTGAAATGGCTGCTCTTTCTGGACCTTTTCCATTTCTTTTTTTGTCTCTGCTTTCACACTGCCCCTGTGTGGAACAATTTGCACAAACAGTTGCACACATGAACTGAAAATGGAGCGGTGAGCAAATCTCCAGGTAAATTCTTTCAGGATGTTTTGACTGCATTCAAATATCTCATTAAGGCATAACTAAACAAGATCCAATTTCTGTTTCAAATTGAAATATTAAAAAATATTGTCAATTCAGGCAAATTATACTGACGGAGCTGAAGTCAGTTGCTCTGCAGTTCTAGAAATAAAACTCTGCAGTCAAGTTCAGTTTATTCTGCCTCTTGGTAACGCAGTTTCAATTTAAAAATAGCTAGTCAATTGCACTGGCTCCTTCTAAACGAGCCAGTGCAATTGACTGGCTCGTTCAATTGCACTGGCATGATTTGATGCATGTATGAAGACATACTGTGCTGCAAAGTCTTATGTGTTGAGCATGCATGTGACAAGAGTGGAAAGGAGGCTGTGCAGCAACTGAATAAATGGTTGGAGAGGACCAAGCAGACTCACAAAAACACTGAAACACTGGTCCAGGAGAACTTCTTATTTTCAAAGATGATAGCTGTCTATTGTACGGAACGTTATGGCAACTAATCTTATCGTCATCTGAACTACTAGGAGCATGTGGATATTAAACAAGAGGAGGCCCAGGACTGAGCCTTAGGGTACTCCACTTGTGACAGGGACTTCCTTGTGTCAATAGAAAGTCCCTGACCCAGAGTTTGACCCAGATTTCAAGTCACTTTAAAAAGATGTCAAGGTCAACAGTGTCAAATGCTGCACTGAGTTTCAATAGAACCAACACAGTGATTTTTCCACAGTTTGTATTTATGTGGATGTCATTGAACAGTTCGAGAAACTGGACTGAAAGATGTCAAAGCGGTTGATCGGTTAAGAGAGTATTTATCTGTCAAAACCCAGCTTTTTCAGTAATTTTTCTAATGAGTGGCAGATTGTCAAGTCTATCATCTATAAAGAGAGAACATAAAGTTATTGACCAGAACAGCAAAGAGCTCCCTCTAGGAAAACATCACAGCTGAGGAGAAACAGCAGGCCAGATATAACTTATTGTAGAGAGGAAAAAAAAAAAAAAGATACTTGTTTGCTTAATGACATCAACATAAACTAAACACAGCATAACTAACATAAACCAAAGCATCTCCATGCATGCCAATCACTTGAAATGGTCAAATGGACGGGAATTAAGATTTAAGAATCAACATGCAAAAAAAAAAAAAAAAAAAAAAAAAAAAAACTCCATAATATCAGTTTTAGGCTAATATATGAGAACCGAGTTACATTTGGAATAATGGAGCAGCTGGTTTAAAAACCTACTTAAAGAAAGATCTGCTTCTCTCTGTTTGACATTACGTTTCATTCTGAAACCTCCCTTTGTCATATTTATTGGCTACAGGAAACAGCAAGTATTTGGTAGTTCTTAAGCACTTTCTATCTACCATTAATAATAGTGTTTTACAAATTCCCATTTAAAGCTTTAAAAAGTAGATGATTCAAATTTGTTAGGATCAACACATTTCGTAGAAGGAAAAAAAAAAGTTTTGTCATAATTACAGGTTAGATTTTAAACTGGAAGACCCCTCCAAAACCACACATACTCACAAATGTAAACTAGCAGTTTAGTGGAAGGTTAGTTTTAAATGTAGTAATTTTTCCAAGTGGATGCGGCCAAAAATACCTTTTGCACTCTTTGTCAAAATACACGGAGCAGTCGTAATTAACATTTTATCTTTACACAAATAAACATTAATTATAGATGCATGGGGGTGGATAAATCTATTAGACATTTAAATATAATTAGGATATTATTGCATCTATTTTTTTTTTTTTTTTTTTTACTCCTCTACAGTTAAGTTTGTGGTAATTATTTGCTCTTTATATTAAGTCTGCATTGCTGAGTAATCCATGTTGAGCGCATTTATGAGTACTCATGTGTGCAGTGCTTTTAGATTGACATGTCATCTGTTGTGAAATTCAGTGGGCATCTGGACCGATATTCATTACTTCTGAGGGTTCTGCTTTCGGAGAGCAGAACAGAGAGAGAATGAAATGCACAGAGTCAGAGGATGACAGCAGCAGCATCAATCACTTTGTCGATGAGCATCTTTCACCATTTTGGTTCTCGGGGACAGCTGCTTCTCTGGCTGTGTGTGGATGCGTTTGCGTGTGTGCACATGTGTTGGACATCTGTGCGACCAGGTAAATGTCTGTCTCATATGGGCAAATTTCCGAAAGTTTTGTTCCTGTAATACAACTTTATTAAAGCCTTCCTGATTAAGTCAGACATGCCCGAATCATTGTAACAGCTTTTTCATGTTGAAGAGTTTTGGGTTCTCCACTGGCACATGCAGAAAAAGATCAAATACTGGACTAGCAAGGGGTATCAGATGATGGGCTGTAAAATACAGGGGACTGTCAGTGATATACACTTTCATTTTTGTAAAAGCACTTATATGCGTTTTATGATGGAGTGCTGGCAGTTCCAAAAGGGATGACTACTTATTTATTTTTAAGTTAAACATGACCATACAGAGCTGGCACACCCAAACTGCTGGCCACCTTTCTCACTGCTGGACTCTGGATTCCACATATTTAAAAGACCGACATGAAATCAACTCTCTGTCAGAATGCCTTTACCCCTGATGCTCATGAATTTATTAAACTGTAGGCCAGGAAGAGGTGGTTGGGGATGAAATAAGTGATTTTGGATGGCAGCGTTTGAAAAGATGCATAAAAAAATAATTTACTTTTTAAGACCACAAACTCTCCTCTTTTCATTCTTCTTTGTCCTGCTTTGAATACATTCTTATGTACATTTAAAGGACTGAACTCTGCCCACAGTGGAAGAAAAAGCTGCTTTGTTAATCGGCTTTTTTAGCTATTGCTGAAATTCTTAACCCTAGAAGACTTGGACATCAAAAAACATTAAAAAATGTTCAAAGATTTTGAAAGATTATGAAGGAATAGTTGCATGAAAATATAAAGGTTTCAGATTTTTTTTTTCTAATGTCTGTAATGTTTCATGAAAATGTTGTAATATTACAATAATTGGTGAATTTCACAGACTATTGGCAGTAATTGTAAGAATATACTGAAAGGAAAGAGTAAAAACAATTGAATGTTTCATTTGTCTCTCTGATTTCCTATCACTTTGCCTGACAAGTACAAATTACGAGTAATAATATTGCAAACATGCTTCCTTGATGCACATCAAGATCACACATCATGGCAGACATGCTGCCAAGGGAAATGTCAATTCCCCCTTGGTAAATAATAAAGTATATACATTTGTTAGTTTGTTCATAGTTTCTGTTGTTTTCTGATTATCATCCTAAATGCTTCTGACTACTGATGATCACAATTGGGCCGCCTGGTCTTGGGCCACACAGCTTCACTTATTCACCAAAATGTTAATTGTGTCCCCCCAAAATCTGAGCTTCATCAAAGGATTGGGGTAAACACAGGAAAATAGAAACCTATCTGTTTAAAATTTTCCAAACATTTCAAAAGATAAGTTGAACTTAATAATGAAAAGCAAACAAACATATTGCCTACATTATACATAATGGGTTGTGCAAAGTGGGCAACATGAGGATACTTATGTGACAAATATAAAAATCCAAGTGTATTTTGATCACTTTAGTCAGGCATCTGCTTTTTCAGCACAACATAGAAATTTGCAGGACTCTGTTGTAATAGTACGTTGTACTATTACAACAGAGGTAAAACATGTTATGTTTTGCTTTGTAGTGTTGCACAAACATTACATATGTACTCAAGTTCACACATAGAGTCAAAACTTGGAATTTTTCTGTTTTGAAGATGTAATTTTGCAGCACTGGGTTTTACTGGATTAAAGGAACATTTAATGACTGGCAGAAGATTGTGCAGAAGAAGACGCCTAATAACTTGTTAGGAGTTGAGAGAACTGTGGAGGAAAGTTCAAGAAAATGGCAGATGTGGGAAGAGTTGCTTTAAAAAGAGCAGAAAATATGAACAATTACATCATGTCAACTTTCTTACAGCTTTATTTGAGCCAAAAACATTGAGCAGAATTCTGAGAAAATTTAGACGTTACAAGAACTGCATTGAAATGCTGTGCCGTTTTATTTAATTAAAAACTCTTTCTTTTCCAGACTTCTTCTAATGCTTTATCTTATTTCTCTCATACTAGTCTCACACTGACTAAATTGCAACACTTGTATGAGACACAAAGGGCTTCTGCGGCTTCATTTGTAATATATGTATGTCCATATATGTATTGCATTTGTGCACTTTTAGTTCACAAAACCATATATTTTGAATTAAGATTTTTGTGAGCAAAATATATTCAATCTCTGGCAGTTCTTACAATTAAATTTAATTGATATAAACAACCATTTGTGATTAGCTGATGATTCTCCTGTTGATCTTAAGGGACTTGAGGGCGTATTTTTATTTCTTTTTCTTCAGTTTTTTTGTCTTATTTTCCTCTGTAAAAATCCAGTCAGACCAGTAAGAAAAACAACCCTTTACCTCATATCCCCTCATAATTTGAATTCCTTTATTTGTCTCTGTGTTTATGTGCCGTTTCTGTCTCAATAGATTTAGTGGAAATCTTTCCAGGACATTTGGAAACCAGACGGTGGTTTATGTAACATGTCAACATCAAAATGGGGGCACATTTCTAAAGAGGTATCAATTGAAATTAAAAACTAAAAAATTGTTAAAGTCAACCCTATAGCGTTTGCTTCAGATGTCGAAAAAAGACAGTTTAACCCTGGTATTTTCCAGCAAGGAAGACAAAACACAATTGTTGAGGAGAAAGTGCTGTAAGTACATGAGCCTGGGTTTCATTCATTTTCCGTGATGCTTCCTCTGTTTCTTTCCACCCCCACAATGTATTTATCCTCCTCTGCCTTTTCCTTGTTTCTATAAGTTATGCTGCAGGGAAGATTTTTACCATTTATAAAGCCTTATGGCATTTTTTACAGTAAATACTGGCTTATTAATTTATTGTCTAGTCAGTGCTACAAGCGTGTGGAAGATATTCTGCAACCTGCCTTTTAAAATGCTTTGCCTTTTCAAGCATACGGTATGCAAATGGAAAGCCTGTACAATCCAGAGAAACATAGCAACACTCTTGCTTACTCTTTGCAGTGGCCCTTTTTGTGCTTTTCCTATCAACAATTGCAGCATGAAATTATAAAAAAAAATCAAATGGAAACCCAGGACCAAAAATACAAACACAGACTCCAAAACAGAAGCACTCAATTGTGTTTCTTTCAATCTCCCTCTATCTAAATGAAAACTGTCCTTTCTGTCTTCCTGCCAACCCTCTATCCACCAGTCACACACAGATACACAAACTGTTCCTTCTCATTTTCATGTTTCTCTCCCATAGACTCATCTCCCCTCACACTGTGCCTCTCCACAGTGTATTGACAAAATTCACCACTTAATCCAGTGAGTGGGGTCTGGTGCTGGTAGTGGCAAAACGTGGAAAAAGCAGCATCCCACAAAGCTGCATATGCACACAGGCCGACATACGCACAAACGTGATGCCACGCGTGTGGGCTGGGTTGAAAGGAAGATTAGAGACCCCACTGTTCTATCACAGAATAATTGCTCTTAATGATGCTCCTCATTCTAGAAATTTTAGAAGTCCTATTTTGTATGAAAGATTTCTGTAACTCCCAGCCGACTTCCAGCTAAAAACGTGTCCAAATTAAATATCAATTTTACATTTTCACTTTTGCACCTTCTACACCTGTTCTTCTGAAAAGATGCAACATCTCTCTTCAGAAGCATTTTTCTCAGCTGCTCTTTGCTTTGAGAGTTATGTTTGTTTATTTTTCTCTCAAAACCTTAATATCCAAAAGGAACTGAATTGTTCTTCCTTCATATCTAAGTCAAGGCCGAAGTTGTTTTTTTTTTTATTTCCAGCTGTGTGATGCCTTACCTCAGTTTTCTTAAGCCTTTGTCCAACGATCATTAGACAGTCAAACTTGTAAATGTCTTCAAATCAGTGTTTTCATTTCATTTTTATTTTCAATATGTTTTTTATTCAAACGTGTTCATATTGTTGATATAAGATAATCTGCTGACCACTTGTATATGATATAATAATTGAAGAAAGATTTCTGACTCATTTAACATAGGAGCAATATTCCAACATGGCATTCCCATTTCTACTGTGCACTGTAGAAGTTCAAGGATAATCAACTTCCAATAATACAAAAACTGCCCCAGGGCTTCGCGACTCTCCCTGGTGCCCAATATTAGTCCTTGCAAGGAGGTAAAAGAACTGAGAAACCGTATTCTTGAAGGAGGAGTATGAAGTAATATTACTTGGATCAATGTTCCTGTTGTGTCAGATGGTTTCAGCTGCAATTATTTAACACTTCTTGGAAATTAAATAATAACAGCAAAAGTACCTACCTGTTCCCACAGCGGATTTAAACTCCTTCTAAACTATGAACACGCTGCCTTAAAATTAAAACACCAAACAGTTTTGTTGTGAAGTGGCAGTGAATGTGAGAGCAGGTTGTTGTCAGAGATTTCTTTTTTAATGCTGTAAATAGTTTAATTCTTGCATCCATGGCTACATTTTTTCCACATGAGCATTTTTTGACTTTATTATAGCCAATTGCAGTTTACATCAGGTTTTGCAGAATGTCGTTTTAATTACTGCAAAACTGTTTACCAAAATAAAGTAGTTTTGCATGCATGTTCCATCTGGGACATTTTTTCTGAGAAAAACTTCTCCAACATGTTTTGATTAAAAAAATGTAAAGATTTTTAAGTAAAACATATTCAAAGGCAAAATCCAGATAGTTATTTAAGATGGTGAATATGTGGGTCACATGCTGGGCTTATGGTTGTGATGCTCATTACAGAAACATGCAGTCCACATAATAAGCCCTGACCATCTGGACAGCACTTCTGTTGTGCTGGATTACTCTTTGGACTCATGCCTTGGTCTTTCTCACATACATTTTCTTGCTCTCAACTTCTCATATGTCTTGCCAGGTTTGTTGTCCAATAATGATCTGCCCTAAAATCAGTCTCTTCAGTGGGATTAGAAAAGTATAATTTCAGATGTGTGATTACTATAGGTTTTCAGGAGACACTTTCAGCGCTAATACTTTCGCATTAATTTGTATGAATTCTATCATTTTACACAAGTAAACTTAATTTATATGGAATCTTTGGCAGATGAAATACAGAAGTTGTCCGATTTGCAAAAACAAGTAAAAAGGAAGTTGAAATAATCTAAACTTAAGTCCTCTGTTTAGTCAGCTGGTATTTTCTGATTGGGCCAAATAAAAGGTGAATGAAACAACTCTTTTTTTTTTTTTTTAGGAATTTGTAATGAGGAAATAACTATGGAACAACAGAGCTATCAAATCAATCAGAACAATTTAGAAATACCTTGAAGTAGTAAGGTCAGCATAGAATATCGTAAAATACTTAACATTTTCCTGCTATTATTTAAATGATGGACGGACGGACAGATGGATGGACATGCTTCATAGTGGAAACATACAGACAAAGCAATAAAATCAAAAATCAATACAGAAATCTTTAACCATTTTGCTCCTAAAATAGAAAACATCCATCTGAAGATATACAAAATAATCTGGAGGCTGACTTGGTCTTCTACTTCATGGGAAACCTGCAAAAACATGAAATAACATGTAAAATTAAAGCCCAGATTGTAGACTAACTTGTATACTTATTCCCTGGTTTAGTTGTTTAACAATGTTTAATGCATATTTTTATTCTACACATCAATTTGTCTCAACGTTTGGAAGATAAATACTATTCTACACCTTCTGTTTTAGGAAAAGCATTTGTGGAAAAAGCTGGCAAAGCAAATATCTGCATTGGGAAACAAAAGTCTATTAAAATATAAACAGTAGCTGTCGCTTTGCATGTGTTCAAGTAATAATTCATCAAAGAAATGTCACAAGTGAAATAAAAGCCATTTCTGTCACAGTGAGGTAAATCTCAGTATCATCAGAACGTCTTTGCGTGTCCCTTCCCTGTCTTCTCATGTCGTTGGACTCCCTGCTTTTGCATTATTTAGTATCCCCACTCCTGAAACCATTTGTCAGTTCATCCTAGCAACAGCTCCACTTCTACAAGCAAACCTTTGGTTGTAATGAAAAAAACAAACAAACAAACAAAAAAAAAACAACAAAAGAAAACATACATCTCTCTTTATGTTCTGTCACATCTCACTAACAACAAAAATTCCCAGAGTTAATTTGGGAATTGTTAAACGGATCACTCCGGTGACAGCCAGCAAAGTAATTCTTGTCTTTAAATAGAGAAAAAAAAAAACATGTCTGATTCAATGTGCCCCCAGCAACCTCTACATCTGGACCAGATGTAGAGTGCCTCCCAGTGCTGTAAGATTAAACTGAAACAACTTCCTATGTCATACAGCAATATAGCTTTAACAGGCGGGACGTGGCTGGAGCATTTCAGTTCAATGTGTATAATTTAATAGGCTTGGTGGTTCAGACTGCTTTCAGTTCTAAATGAATAATCGGCTGACAGCATCAAAAACAAGCCAGCACTGTCAACAAGCTGTCAAGCTAAATAAAGCGAATGTAATGCAGGCACTCCTGCTTTGTATATGATTCCTTTTTGCTAGTGTTTGTAGGGATTTTGTTTCTACCCTGCTGCCGCTTTTCGAAGGAACAACGCATATGTAAATAAGTGTGGTCTCAAAAGCATGTAAATTTGTGCTTTCGTTCCTAGTTCACTGTTAACATTTGCATCATTTGCATCTACTTATTAAGACAGTGAGGAAAACTGAAAAGTAGATGAGTCAATGATGAATTTCTAAATAGGGAAAATGGGGTTTTGTATCCTTTGCCTTATTTTATTTTACTTTTTTTGAACATCTCCTCTCACCAGTGGGCAGCTGCAGGCATTTCCTAATTGGCTGCACTCCTGACTGACTGTTTCACTGCCTGATCGGCTCTAAGGTCAGTTGACTAACTGACCACATAAACGGCTGAGAGACTTAGTTCTGGTTGATGGAGCAGCTTACCGGATGGCCGGCTAGCTGGCTGCCTGAATGGTTGAACATAATGCTGGTCCACAAACTTATGACCAACAGAGCGGCAGCAGGAGCATCCTTGGATGAGATCATCGATACAGACACTTGCATGTGCTTTTCAAGTTACCTAAGTTTCCACAAGTTGGAAAAAAAACCCTTAAGTTAACTTTAGAGCTTTGACATCGGAGTAAATTTCTTTTAATTCCAGGGTCAGTTGCTACTTTATCATGCAGACAGTTTGCTTCTAAGACCCAACGAGGTGTTAAGAATACTTCTCTAACCTGCCTGTAAAGATTTGTCACCTCCACCACTTATTGGATATTCTCTCTATTTTGGGCCACAAGAGATGGTTAGGCATTAATATTGCACAAAACCAGCAGTTTCTGGACTTTCACCTTTATCATGTCGATGCCCAGATGTTTGGAGTTGCTTCCATGTGATTCTCTTTTTATAACATTTTTGAAAAATTGGCTGTTAAGTATATTTAGCACATACAACTATGTGTATGTGTGTCTGTAAAGACTACATGGAGTCATTATTTTGTTGAAGCATTACAGGAATTCATTCTTGTTTGGCCAAACATTTCGTGGCAAAGTTGACTGATCTAAGAGGAAACAATATTTCTTAATTTTACCAACTTGACTCTTTTCAGCTCTTTCTTTTATTATTTTTTATATTTCTTTTGACTTTGGGTTAATTCTGCATCAACCTTAAGAGGACCCTGAATAATACACCCTCATAAATCACTAGAAGTGGTAAAACATGCTGCACTGAAACTCTGAGTAGAACACAGCAAAAGGTCAGTTTAAATCTAGAAATATGCTTAGTTAATCCATTATTTTGGCTAAACTGATATTGCACTTTAGTTGAAAAACTATTCAATTTGAGAAGTGAATCTGCTATTATGACTCTATCACAAGTTGAGCAAAATTCATCCGTCACACCTGAAATTATTGCATGAGAGATTGATAACATCAAAGGATAGATATGCTTTATTTTATTTAGAAGAAATATTAATTTAAAAATAATTTAAAATAATAAGGAATAAATTGAGGAAAGAAAAAGGGGAAAAATAAATAAAAAGGAACAAATGTTTTTTCTCAGAAATGAGCTCTGAACCAGTCATGAAATGTTTTTTCTTAAGTCTTTCTTTAAATTGGGCCAGTATTAAATAATCTAAATAAATAGGAGTATAATTTCCTGCATTTATTACTATACACAATAACAGTTTCAGAAACTTTAAAAGGACATTTTTGCTATGAAGACAGGATTACAAATTTTGTTTTGTCCATCCTGCAGCCCATCCAAGCCTTGTGCAGGCCTTTTACTATAGCGTCACATTCCTGCCAAAATCCCTGGGCAGCTTAATAAGGAATTGCAACAGCGCATATATTAATCGAGAGATCGCAGCTCTGATCGCAGCTGCATTTCCATTTATTTGCAGGTCCATGAATGCAGCACGGCGAGCAGTAAAACACTCCCTCCACCCTTCAGTATGCTCATGCAAGAAAATTACATTTCTGCTCTGTGCTTAGTGGGCGTATTTGTCAGTTTGGGGCGGTAACTCTTCTGATTTGGCTGAAATTTCAGCTCAATTCTGATGACAGCCAGAATAAGACTTGGCCTAATAGGAAAAGAAGAAGAGGAGGAGGACAGGCAATGATAAACACGTAAGAAAGAAAGGAAAAGGAAAGCTGTTCTTTGTCCTCCAATGTCTTTCTCTTAGGCTCATGACGGAGAACTTAGTCTGACCAGTTGTGTGGACAGTTAACTTGTATTAATTGCGCTAATTAATAGAAGTAAAGAAGATACCAGGGCTTTTAGAGTCAGAATTCTCATTTGTTGGCAGGTTATCAAATATATATATATTTTTTTAAATGTAAAATATAAATTAGTTATTTTGAAAAATCATACAAAGGGGCTTTCTGGATTTTTTTTAGATTTTTTTTTTCCAGTTGAAGTGTACCTATGATAAAATTTACAGACCCTCCTCTTCTTTTTAAGGGAATTTTTGTTTTCAATAATCAATGTATCAAATACTTATTTTCTCCACTGTAGTTAGTATGGTATGGACAAACATCCTTTAATGATGTCTTTTTAATTAGCAGTATTCAGATTTATGCTTCTTTTCGTATTTCAACTAAGGCTGCATTCACACTGCAGCCCAAAGTGACCCAATTCAGATTTTATTTTTGTCATATCTGATTTGACAACAAAATGTTTGAATTGGACACGTATCGCATTCCCAAGTGACCTGGGTCTGTCTCAGCAGTCAATCCTCCTGGTGCTTCTTATTATTACTGGCCGTTCCATTAATTCATGTGTTCAGTTTAAAAAAAAAGTAACAGTCCCTCGATTGTAACTTTCTTTCAATAATCAATTGACATTGCAATGACACATTAGCTTTATAATTATAATGGAGGAATAAATGTTTGTTTTTAGTTTCACCAAGGGATTGTGCCTCTTCCAGAAAACCAACAAAGGCAGCAGAAAGTTTTCTGTTCTCGGAGATTGAAATTAAAGTGGGCTTCATGCTCAATATTCAGGGTGGCCATGGTGACAGGACGTCAGGCTCTTGAGGAGTTGAACCCCTCTGAGACCAAAAATCACAGGAAGGCTGAAGCGAACCGCTTTGGGCTGTTTTTGTTTGAGCCACGATGTGACTGTTTGGAAGTTTACGCTTTCTTTAAAACTTTTTGACACTTGATGCTAGACTTTATGTACTTTGATATTTAAATACTGATGTGAAATGCACGTGTTCTTGTTGGAGCTCTTTAACAAATTCTATTAAATCTAGATATGAATACTTATATGATCGCTTTTTCTCTAATAGATTAATTGCAATAGCCTGTCAACAGTTGATTCTGAGTATCTGCAGTTTTATTGTCTTATTTGCCCATTTTCTTTTCTTTCCTTTGCCATCCTCTTGCAGTGTCTCTCAGTTTCAACCTCCATGCTTGACTTAATCTTGTTTTTCTAACAGACTCTTAATCGGCAATTACTACAGCAACAAAAAAGGTTATGCAAAGGAGTTGACAGAATTGTGTTGTCATGGGATGTGCTAAAGGCAAAATGCAGCATCCACTGAGTTTAACGATCCTCAGTCCCTCTGTTTAAAATCTGTCTCTAAATCACACATGAACATGACACAGTTAGCTAAAGAGCTGCGAGTGTGATTTTTCCCTACATGGATGCACACGAGCAGGCCGTCCATGATGGATGACCTCAAGTTTTGGATAAACCTTTTTGCATCAGTCTGTTTTCCTAAAACGGCAACATTTCGTAGTCAGATTACTGAGTTTATTTATACAGAGAAGGTTTACAACAAGACATCTCAAGACAAATAGATCTGTTTCATATAGAAACAAATTTTTCAAATCAATCTAGCTGTAAAGACAGATTATATACATTCCAATTCAATCCCAGTTGTATGACAATTAAATGAGTTTGTAATGCCAGTTGGCTCAAACTTAAATGGTCGATTAAGTATCTCATAAGAAAAAAAAAAAGATGGCATCACACTGTCAATTTTACATCATTCATTGTTAGGGACGTGCAAAGTATGTAACAGCATGTATTGCAAATGAGAAATGGCCTACATATAGATTTTACAGAAGTTGATGCTCCAGAAATTTCATAACTTCCTCACATTTGAATCTACTTTTAAAGGGGCGTCAGATGCACCAACATGAGTAAAAGATAGGAAAAAGCAGGCAGCTATTGGCTCATCTGGCTCACAAAAAACATTGTACATTAACATAGTTGCTATCTTAGTGAAGTGATGCAACTTTTATTCATTTACTTATTTGTTGTATTTATACATTTATTATGTAGCAGACAGGACGCAGAGTCACAACAAAACTTAAAGCAACAAATGTGAAACACTGGAAAAAAAAAAGCTTTCTGAAAAGTTTCTGCCTGAATAGTCTGCATCTGTGTGTTTTTCCTTAGAAAACTTTTCAGCATAGTTAATACAACTCGGTATAAGTTGGTTTAGGTATAAAACTTGCTGCTGGTCCTCTCTGAAGTCTCATCCCTCTTTGTTGGCTGGGATCAGAAGCTTTTTTCTGTTGTAGCTTCCTAATTCTTCAGAAAGCATGTGGTGATACGTACATATCTTTTTTTGCCTTTTTTGATTTTTGTTTGCATTCTATTATTTAAATAAAATCTCTCGAGATAATTCTTTAAATAAAATTGTCTACTCTTGATGAGTTTTTGCTTTAGTGCAACAAACATGTAATCTTCACACCTATCAAATTGTTTTTAGCATTTTGCGTTTTTTTTTCTTACATGTTGCATAATATCTTCTCTCAGTAAAATGGTAACAGTTGCTATAGAAACACCAGGATGAAAGCATCCTCCCTGGTAACTACACAAGTTTTTATTTTTCTGTGTGAAATGGCAAAAGGGGTTTTACTCTTTGTGTTCTTTTTATTTCTTTTCTATCTTCTCACTTTGAGCTAAAACTTGTTTCTCGGTTTGTCCTCCTTATGTTCAACTTCTACTCTGTTTTCTTTGCCAGTCTCCCCTTCTTTCCTTCCTCAGAAGCTACCAAATGTTGTGTTTGAGATTTATAGAATTAGAGCGCATTTGCCCACAACTGGCATGGTTTTATGTAATGTCAGAGTTTGCAGGCCTCCAGCAGTGTACCTGTAGATTGAGCCGGACTAAGACGAACAACTTATTATTAGTAATGCGCAGCTATATCTGCTTCCCACAGATGCATATTGATGTGATAATAGACCAGATGTCATAATAGAGAAAATAATTTTGGGCTTTCCTACTTTCAAAATTAGTCTCCGACATGCAGTCAACTGAGGATCCTTATGGGTGAAAGCTCTGCAGAGTTTAAAGGAGCAGTATTATGTGATTCCAGACACATAGAGCAAATTTATTGCATAATAAATCAACCATGTTACCATCTAAGTGTGCACCGATTTACCAGCTAGGTGATTTTCTTAATTTTGGTAGATCAGTGATCAGCCGATTTTTACACATGTAGCCGATATTATCTCGCTTGGCAAAGGCCTAAGAATCCACCACTGTCCTCTGTTGCTCTCTGGTAAGAAAGGAGTGACTAAAAGACCGGCCCTCCGACTTATGTCTCCATGTTTACAATTATCAACAGTGACCTCACTGTTGCCAATGCAACAACATTTTAGACAAAAAATAAAATCGGAATCGGCCAAAATCAGAATCGGCAGGTTAAGCTTTTTAAAAGATTGTTAATCGGCGATCTGCAATCAGTGCAACCATATCAGCATCGGTTGTTGTATCAAAACAAAGAAATTTGACTTTGCAGTTTGACGTCTTGTCTCTTCAAGAGGCTCTTTCTCTTCCCGACACCCAGCCTTCAGCATCACATTAATGTTTCGCCATGCTGCAGTTTACAGTCGTTCTCGGGAGCGTTGGATTTAGACGTAGTCCATATGATGAACTCAGCAGATGCAAGGTTCCAACAGGTGTTTGCCAATTGCTGCTGTTTCTCGTCTGGGGGAGAGGTGTAGGGAAGATGTGGGTGAGGGATGCTCTTCTGGGGACTGCAGCTCCATGGAGGAGCTTTGGGTAAATAAACAGTGTTTTCTGTCAGCAAGCGTTTAGGCACCCCCTGAATGGCTCCCACAGGAGATTCCAGCGTTTCTCAAACACGAAATAATCAAAGCGGCACTCCAGGTCATTTTTTTGTGAGGGAATAACATTATAACATAATATGAAGCTCAGAAAGTCATTTTAACATAAGTCCTTCAAACATTACAAAATCCTTTTCATACATTAATGTGCAGTTTTTTTCATAAAGGAAAATGACAAAATCAGTCTATTAAAAAAAATCTTACATAATAATTATTCATATTGCTAGCATATATAGTGAAGTGCAGTAAAGAGGGCATAATTAAATTAAAATTTGGTCTTAACAGACTCACGGAAAAATAAAATTTTTCATGACTATCGTCTTAACAGCAAGTAATTTCTGACCCCAACTAATTCCTGCTCTTTTCCTGAAATTGGAGAGGCAAATGAATAAGCACAGACATAAAGGAAGCACTGCAAAATGCAGCATTACTGAACCCATGCAGGCAGCAAATCACCCACAGACCCCAAGCAAATATACAACAGAGTCTGAGTCTGCTGTCAGAAAACTGCTCCACCATGACATTATGTTTGCTGATATCATATGAGAAGCATCTCACCAATATACTTGGACACTTTGGACCATGAGAATAAATTTGCCACAACTTTCAGACTTTAAAGTGCCTAATATTTAAAATGCAAGAAAACTAACAAATTAAGAAATGTGCTGAAATATATAGTTTTTCAGTAGTAAATTTTTGATTCCATCAACTGTAGTTTAAAGGTGTTGTATAAAGCAAAACGCACCGTGATTTGTTTGAGAGGTGTGCATGCCACCAAGGAGGAAGTCATAATATTTCCTGGGAAAGTATTAAGAAATGTCAGAAATTTTGTGAACAATGTACTGAACCGTTGGGTAAATGAAATATATATTTTTCTAAAGATGAAGAGTTTTAAGACTTATTATTCTTCCTAAAAATATTATTAGTTCTGAGTGGTTCTCATGTTTCTTCTTGCGGGTTTCAGGGCTCATCACTTTACTGTGAGCCCTAGAGATGAAAGCAGGTGTTTAAAGTAGTTAAGTCTGGAATCATCCCATGTAATGTTTCTTTAATGTCCAAAAAAGAGAAAAAAAAAGGTTTAAAGTAGTTAAGTCTGGAAT